>AZIM01000449.1:21860-43363 GCA_000516915.1 Ophiophagus hannah | reverse complement strand
TGTATGTATGTATGTATGTATGTATTAGAAAACTGAATCCCTTAATAGAGCATAGCTCAGATATTTGGGAGTAAAATCTTGTTTGATTGCTTAAGGCTACCCACATCAATATCAGGGATGGGTTGTTCTAGGGACAAGATGACTTACTATGTCCCTTTTTTGGTACTGATATTTCAGTGCTAGATTTGAATCTGGTTATTCTTTTGCATACACATGAATCAATTTATACAGTGTAAAGTATAATAAGAGGTTCCTTGCAAAGAATGGCATGTGTATCATTAGTAAATGAAAAACATGAAATTATTTTAACAAGGATTTTTTTTTTAATTGCATTGTGGATTACTAGATTCTGTCCGATAGAGATCAGATATAAAGTCCACTACATGATGACAGTGTATCTTGCAGGGTTTGAAACAACATTTTATCTTAGTTAGTATGTCTGAAAGGATTTGATAATAATATAATATAAATAAAATAAATTTATAAATAAATAAATGAAAAATAAAAGTTTTTCATTTATAATATAAATTAGAATCACATATTCATTGCTAGGTAGAGCTTTTGATAACTATAAGCATCTTAAAAGAAATAAATTTTTTTCTCTTTGATGTTTTAAAAGTGGTAAAGTGGTCATTTTAATTCATGCTGTAAAGGATATTTGCTATGACAGTATGTGTTCCCATTTATCACATGTCTGGTAAATTGCTTGGTCCAAGCTTTTGTTTGTTTTAAGTTAAGAAAAAAGGCCAGAAGAATAATAGAGTATGTGAAAAATGTTAGTACTAGGACAATTCCAAAAAGCAGCAAGCTACCTGGCATTCTGTCATACATATTCACACAGACATGCATATTAATTTATTCATACATGTCAGGGTTAGGCAGTCATGGTCTATATGCAATGAAGAGTTTCCGTTTTCCAACTTCCATTCATTATACTATTGAAATGATTAGTTTTTTATGTGCATATTTCACCTTTCCTTTTGCAGTGGAGACTAAAAATAAGGGATTATATTTCTTCTCATTAACGAATAGAATACTTTTTCAAAAGTTATCTAGAGTTGATAATCTGCAGAGAGGAAAGGAATAAACTGTCTTGTGCAATAGTGAAACACTTGAACTTTTTAAAAACAAGCTTTATAAATATGTAAGATACTTTGGTTGTAGAATAATAAATGTGTAAATCCAGCTTTTGGGAAGGACAAAAATCTTAATTTGGTTTTGCAGTATATATTTAAATCTATTTATTTGCAAATGTACTTCCTAATGGTAAAGGAACAATCTTCACATTATTAAGCAATCTTCACATTATTAGACATTCTTGAAAGGCTAAAATTTCTTCATATCTATATGTCATAATAAAATTTAACATTTTATATTTTGATTGATTGAGCGGCTTTGATCCAGACTGTCAGGTTTAAACTAAATCCATGCAAATAACTAGGATAGGCTAGTCATGATTAAGTTTTTTTGTTGATTTTAGTCAAACTACTAAAAAGCCTAACAAAATATGTATCTAAGGATGTTTTCTCTGACAGAAAGAGGGAACTTTCTGAGTAAAAGTATGCCTTGTTAAAATTTCTCTACTACAATTCTTTAAGGATATGGAATTGACACTTTGACATAAATATGACATATTGTCCATTAAGAATATAGAATATTTGTTATAGCTATAAAATATGTATCCAGAATGGCTTCAAAAATATTTATGTTCAAATTCTAACCGTATAATGGAGAATTTTAAATTGTGTTGACCTTTATTTCAGCTAATCATTGTCAGTTTTAATTAACTATAGTTGAGAATGTAACCTGTGTTTTATAATTAGTAACCCATATCTACTAGCTTTTTTTAAAAAAAGACAAGTGCTTCCGGTTTGAATGGTTTTTAAAATCAATATATAACATAGGAATGAAAGAAAATATACATTAATATGGCCCGTATTGTAGTATGTCTTTTAGATATAGAATTACGGGTGAGCAGAAATTGTTTTCAGTCTGTTAGTAGATATTAGAAAATAAATCTTGCATCTTGTTTAAATCATATTAAACTTAAATATATGGGAATAACTTTCAGCATGATGACATTGTTCCAAGTTGCACCTCCTCCTATAAATAATGGAGGCACATATGCTCCGAACCATTTTTAAAATGAAGTGTTACTCCATGTCATAAAACTGACTTCTTGTTCCAAATCAGTACAAAGTAGCTTCCTGAAGCTAAGTGTTTATCCTTAACAAAAAATGGATAATTTTGGTAAATTTGTGATAGCATACATTCTCTTAATATGTATTAAACTTGGTAATATCAGACTATTCTCAGATTTGTATCAATTTACATTCTGAACAGATAAAACTCTGAATATAATTAGGCAACTAGGAATAATCACAATTTGGGAAAATATAAATATGTTGATACATGTAAACTTCTTTTGTCATAGTTTGATGGTATCCATGTGGTGAGTGGATCTCTTGACACTTCAATCCGAGTTTGGGATGTGGAAACAGGAAATTGCATTCACACATTAACAGGTCACCAGTCATTAACAAGTGGAATGGAACTCAAAGACAACATTCTTGTGTCTGGGAATGCAGATTCCACCGTCAAAATCTGGGATATCAAAACAGGACAGTGTTTACAGACGTTACAAGGTAAGATTTCACAGCCTTGTGTAACTAAGTCAGAAAGTGTTTCAATACTAATCTATTATACATGTACTTACGACTATATATTATTGCATATTTGTGATCTATATATAATTTAAAAAGATTGGTTCAAAGGTAGTGTTTATGTGAATCCATGTTCTCTTTTCTTGCACTCTTTCTGTTAACAATATTTGACCATGCTCCAGATACATTATAAATGGTTTAGAAATAAAGTGTTCAGTTTGCTTAAAGTAGTATTTTAATGCTTCACTATTAAATCGTCAACATGGATTTTGACGTTTGAGATATTTTTCTTTAAATAGTCAAAACATTTTGTTGGATGCTTTCAAAAACTTTTATAAGGATATATGCTGCATGAAAGGAAAAATCTTATTGTGTAATTTGGAAAGCAAGGTTAAAGAAACTAAATATTTATGTAAGAATTCCTAACACAGAACTATATAATAATTTTGAAGAGCTGTGGTGGCACAATGGTTAGAATGCAGTACTGCAGGCTACTACTGCCGGCTGCCTACTATTTGGCAGTTCGAATCTCACCAGACTCAAGTTTGACTCAGCCTTCCATCNNNCCGAGGTTAGTAAAATGAGGACCCAGATTATGTTAAGTCAGAATATGCTGACTCTGTTAAACCACTTAGAGAGGGCTGTAAAGCACTGTGAAGTGGTATATAAGTCTAAGTGCTTCTGCTATTGCTATTTAGGTCTGCCAACTTGATGCTTGGCTTGTTGTATGCCTCTGAAATTGAACATTCATTAAAGAGTTTTAAGCAGGTTTTGGGAATAAGAAAAAACTGAAAAACTGTTGGCTTCTAAACCAGAACAACTAGATCATACCATATCTATACGCAAGCATTCTGTGAAAAAAATAATCTGAGATAACATTTCAATTTTTTGAATTTTTATACTCTCCCTCATAAGTGAAATCTGCAATTACTGTAAGAACTGATTTTTTAAATAATAGACCAAAATTTCCAAGGAAAGTACCCTTGGTGCCTTAGCACATTTGTAATGCTGCAGCAGCAATTTAAGACAGTTAATTGTATTCAGTCTGGTGTGGGTTTCTTATAGAATAAGACCAAAACAAAACCTGTACAGTATTTTTTTTTCAAATAATTTTATTAAAGTGTTGAATAAAACAATTATTCCAGTTACCAGCAAAAATATTCATTCAAAGCTCTTAACATTTCAATATTAATTAACATATATAAAACGGAACATTCTGCAACTCACCTCTCAACTATAACAAAATCCATTTAAAAGTCATGAAATTGTCCCAACATCATAATATAAACAAAATGGAAAAAACCAAGCTTAACCTGACAAAGAGGAACCATTACCCCTTTAAAAAAGATAATCTCCAGTGCACAATATTCCAAATAACATCTTATCTTCAAAAACACATTCATATGCCTATTCTCTATTGACAGATCCACATTTCACCAGTCTAAAATAATCTCAGTGTTTTAATACAGAGAAAAATCTAAAGATAAATATCAAGAAATAAATTTTGCATTATATATATATATATATCCAAATTTCCTTATTTTAACCAAAGAAAATAGTTGAAGTAAAACCAAGTGTAAGTACTATAAAATTAATACTATATAAATTATAATTTAATAAATTATAATTATATGGAAAAAGGCTTTTACATCGCTTCCAGTAAGTCAGGGGTGTCAAACAGGTGACCTGTGGCTGGATGCATCGCATGCAAGCCATGCCTACCCCAGCTGTGCAAAGGCAAAAAATGATGTGATACATTGTGATACGTCACGTGACGTGATCGAGTTTGACACCCATGCAGTAAATAAACACCCCTTTGCCCAAGCTGCACTAGTTTTCTCCAAACCTGGCTCTGCTATTTGGCCTGGATCTCTCCTGTCTTTCCATGCTGGAGGTCATGAGTTGCCTAGGAGAAAGAACCCACCTCCATCAATTGTATTTTGGATTTAAACTAATTTAATCTCCCTCCCTCTGCTAAGAAACATACACGGGGACCGCCTCCTAGAGTCAGACACGACTAGACAAGGGAAACCTCTACCTTTATCGAAAAATATCGTATTTGCTTTTGGGGGAGGGGAGGGCTAGTTTAGTAGAGTCTGATGTTACTTTTTTTGCTAACTTAATTTTGAATTTTTATTTGCTCTAGGTCCCAACAAGCATCAGAGTGCTGTGACCTGTTTACAGTTCAACAAGAACTTTGTAATTACCAGCTCAGATGATGGGACTGTAAAATTATGGGACTTAAAAACGGGTGAATTTATCCGAAATCTAGTTACATTGGAAAGTGGAGGAAGTGGAGGTGTTGTATGGCGGATCAGAGCCTCCAACACAAAGCTAGTGTGTGCAGTTGGAAGCCGGAATGGGACTGAGGAAACCAAGCTGCTGGTATTGGACTTTGATGTGGATATAAAGTGAAGCTTGAAAAGATTATTTTGTCCAGAAATGCAAATGATGTTCTTGTCCTTTCTCCCTCCCTCTACAAAAAGGAAAAACAAAAAACAAAACCCTTGTCCTTGGTGGTGCAGGATGTTGGCTTGGGGCAACAGATCCTAAAGACCTACAGGCTACAAAAGAGAAGAAACAAAATTGAAAACTGTAACTGACAAAAGAGGCATTTGCTTTTCTCTTTACATCAAAGACTTCACCTTGGAAAGGGCCAGCTTTGCAAAATGTGACTTTCTGTATCAAGCCAGGTGCAATTATTTCTTTTCTGTTTTCCTCTCAATGATCACTGAGCTTTGTTGAGATGTAGAAGTTGTTACAATTCTTGTTAATCCTGTTCTTTTACTCTACCTTATTCTAGAAAGGAGATTCATATCTCCATTATCAGTTATTGTCTTTCAAACAAGACACCATCTGGGAAAGCAGAGTCCTTTATGTGTGGAAAAGCTAAACTTACTGTGAATTGTTTTGTACAGTTTTACAGCTTTTTTTTTTTTGCCAACCATTGCCAATGTCAATCACAGTATTAGTCTTCGTTGATCTCTTTTATTCTTGCTTCCATCTATGTTCTTCAATGCATAAGTTACTCTGAGGTGGCAAATTGTCCTGGATTTGAAGATTTCTCAGATGGATTTAATATATGATGCTGGTGCTAGAAGTAGGTCTTCAATTATGGGATTGTTGTCCCAGCCCTGTACTGTATTCCCAGTGGCCAAACTTATTTATGCTGCTAAATGAAAGGAAAAAAAAATATTTTTATTTTTTTTCTGCTGTGACGTTTTAGTCCCAGACTGAATTCCAAATTTGCTCTAGTTTGGTTACAGAGAAGAGACTTTTTTGCCACTGAAACTTGAGCCAACTGTGCCTCTAAGAGGCTGTGAATGGAAAAGTTTCAGACAATTTAGAGTGAAGTTTGCTTGCAAGTAAAGAGAGTGTGTGCAACGCTTATTTTCTTTTTTCTTTTTCTTTTTTTCTGGGCAAAAATTAAAATACATTCCTTAGAACAAAGCTCTTGCAGCCTGTTCTGTGGGGAAGTTTCTTTGTGAGGGCTGTGGTGAATGGAATAAACAGACACAAAACTGACAATATATTTAAAAAGATATTCAAAAGTGAAAACAAAATTGCTGGTCGGTTATAGTGTTTTACAAAATTTGAGAATAGCTGTTACAGTTGGGTGAGTAACTGACAAAGCAAAAATGCTTCAGTTTTTCTGTTAAAGTTGTCATAAAAAGAATGCAATTGTCAAATTGATTTGCCTCATTCTCCAAGAGCCACAACTCAAGTTGAACTGTGAAAGTGGTTTAACACTGTATCCTAGCTGATCTTTTTTTCCTCCTTTTTTGGTTTATTTATAGTCTGTTTCTTTTAAAGAAATCAGATTTCAATTTGTTAATTTTAGATATGTAACAACCTGACAGGATGGAGGAAAAACCTTTAAAGGGATTGTGTCTATGATTTGATTCACTTAGAAATTTTATTTTCTTATAAATTAAGTGCAATAAAATGTGTTTTTTTCATGTTAAAAAGGCTTCCTACTAATGATTTAATACTGCAATATTCCCAAGTTTGGATGGAATGGAACATTACAAAAGCATTTATCCACTTGTGTGATAGGATAAACATATAAAATTTGAATTGACTTTTCAGATTTCCAGCAAAATCCTAATTTCCCTGGTTGTTAGAATCAACTGAAAAGCATTTTTGATTCCATGTTTTGAAGGAATTAGAGCAACAGTTGGATTTTATAAATGTAAGCAGCCTAAGTTAAGTAAAAGTAAATAAGGTATTGTATATGTTCCTGCATGATCTACAAATGGATCGAACAATAATGATTCTGCTTTCTGACATAATGATTACCTAAGGCAATTAGAACAAAGTTAATCAAAAGCACCAAAAATATTAGTCATTGTAAAATGATGTGTGTGGGTACAAAAAAAAAGCTATTTTCATGGTAATTGGTAATCAAATTGGTAATGAATAAGAAAGAAATCTTGGAAACACAACTGGTAGCTCAATACCAGAAAACAAAGTAGTACACAGCTTCTGTGCAAAGAACAAATATTTTGGAGGTAAGTAGAAACGGGGAAAAAAAACAATTTTCATTACACATTTAACCAGATCTAGAATAGTTATTTTAATACCTTGAAATATTGTAGAGAAAATTGCAAAAAGGCACAATAATCAATAGAATGGTATTGTTCCACTATGATGATACTTAGAACGGGGCAGCAAGCAAAGGGACAGGAAATTTCACATGATTAGAAAATTGGTACTTAGAAACTTTTTTCCCTTGATAATCAGAATAAAACATTGGATCACTAACTGAAGCTGCATTCTGGATGATTCCAGATGGATGAAAATAACCCTATTAATGGTTTTTGTTTATTACATACAAATTGATATACTTCTGATACACTTTTTATTGCTCAATTCAAGGTTGTTTATAATAAATGAATGGCCAAATACACTTTACAGAATCTCTGTCAAACTAAAAGTTGCCCTATCACCAAATAGGGCAAGAGTTCTGCAAATTTAGTAGTCAGCCAGGAAATAATGGGACACTCCTCATCATAGGAAGCTGTTTGGAATCTACGGGAGCCACCAAGGTCTGTTGTCAGATTCCTATCTTTCTCATAATAAGGAAATACTAAAATCTGAAATTAAGGAATGTGCACCAATATTCAGTTTAATGAAAAATAAGGTAAAGAGCACAAAGTAAATAGAAATATGATGAATAAAGAGTTTCATAAGCTTTTTCACTTGGGGAAAATCTTCATATAATATCTAAGAAGTATAACAGGTTCTACCGGTACCACAAGAAGCTAATGAGGAATTCTTGGAAATAGGAGGAAATGTCTACAGATTTAAGGCAAATAATTGGAATGTTGCACTAAATCAAAGTGGTAATTAAAACACTACAATATAATATTGAAAATTCTTTCAACCCTCCCTATATGTACATACACACAAGTGAATTAATTGGAATAACAAGGGTGATAATTGTGATATTCATGTACATGCCTACAAATAGTATAAGTGGACTCAAATAACTAGAAATAATGTCTGTCTATAGACGCTAGGAAAAATAGTTTTACCACTGTCTGAATTGTGTCACATGAGCATAAAGGAATAAGGAATAGTATTTATTTTATTTTGTTCTATTAGCAGTCTTCTTCCTTCCAATTTCATCATAGAAAAGAAATTTGAAATTGAATAAACAGGGTAGAAAAAAGCAAAAATCCAAATAAATGTAAGTCACTAATGTTAACAGTTTTTTTATACACATATACACAGAGAGAGAGAGATTTTTGTAGAATTATTTAAGGGACTGACCTGGGCTAGAAGCAGAAAATGAATGAATCTCAAGGATGGGAAAATGCATGCTATAATACAGTATTTCACTGTGATTCCTACCTTCCTGATAATATAAAATTAAACAAAATTTTCACTTTAGCCTAATGCAATTAGATACTTTATATAAGCCTTCTTATAATAGTTACCAAACTATAATTTTATGCTTTCCAAATTCCCAATAGTTTATTCCCAATAAACAATTAAATCTTAACTGGATTTGAATCTGAAAAAGCAAGAAACAATAACAGTTTATAAAAATAAATTATGTTTCCTAGCAGGCACTGATGCCAATATTCCATAACAGTAATTAGATTTCCCCAAAATTAACTATAAATATTAATTTATTTTGTTTATATGAATATATACATAAGCTATCCTGTGCTGCAAACTACACTAAAAGTTCTAAGGTAGATTTAATTTGGGAAAAATCTTAAATTTCAAAAGTCTCTTATTCGATGTACTACCTTTCTGGCTAATTATGTAGGTAAAATTGTATTTCTTCCTGTTTCAAAGTTGCTTCAATTTTATTCCAAATGAACTTCTGTTTGGGCAGAAATACAACATGCCTTTTAAAATATTTGAATATGGATGTCTGCATTTAACCTGACATGTCATGTGTTAGTTTGATATTTTAGTAAGTACATAATATACATGGAATAAACTGACAGTTTGGAGGCTGTATAACAGCTGAAGTAAAAGCAGTAACTCCTGGATATGTCTATAAACAGTTATCTTTCTGATATTCATTTCAGTTACAGGTTGAAATCAGATTTTATATTTATATTTAGTCGTTGAAAGGTTTGAACAGATTAGTATGATAATTTTAAGCTTTGTGGCTTCATGATTCTTATCTTTGCACACATTGTTTTACACACTCTTACAGGGTTTTTTGAAGGTATATATTGCTAATTTAAAACTGCTGTTTAATGGGCTGCTAACTGATATATAAGTTAATGGCTTATGAAATTATTTTGCTTTGACAAAGCCAATTTTGCTATTTAAAATGAGATCGAGCATATAAAAGTGCCTCTCCTTATGTCAGTCACATGCAATAGACGGAAATCTTTTATTTTCCCAATTCATTCAAAGCATGAAAAGTCCCAACAGTAACTAAGGTAATAATTCAGTGAAAATTAAGTTGGCAGAAAATATATTTAGGATTTTGAAATACATTACTTCCTTGTTTGAGGGAAAGGGCCCAAAGATCGTCCTCCTCCTTTATAATTGTCATTTAAAACAGTTTGTGTACTTGACAAGGTTAATTCATTTTCAACTACACTTTAACTATCATTCTCTGCTGCCCAGAATTATAATTTTTATTTATTTATTTGGGACTTCTGGTCAGTTAAATCCTGGCAACTGCTTGCACAAGTCCTTGCAACCCCTGCAACCAAACTGACTCCAATTCTGCTCTTTGCAAATATTTTAGAAGTTAACATTTTCTGCTTATCAGACTTCAAATATATGACATGGTCAATCAGTCTATAAGAGACCAACTAATAAGCACAAATCACTGATCTTATTTAATGCAGAATACAAATAGTCTTGATTGTTCACTTCACTGCATAGAATCATTAGGCCACTGATCTTTGCCAGACATGATCCCTAAGGGCACATGTTGCTATAGTGGAAATATCTCCATTTGGGCGGGGGGGGCAGCTGTTATGATTAGCACATTGGGCTAAATCACTGAACCTCAGCATTTAGTTTTCCCCCTACAATTATATATGAAGAGGCATTATTCACAGTAGGAAACATATTTCTCTAATTCACTTCATAAAAGTTTGATCTGAGAATGCTGGCTTTATTGGAGCAGATATGTTAATAAGTAATGAAACCAAAATGTTTATACTCCAGTTGCATATATGAGCCCTGAATTAGCATAAAGTCATGCCTAAGCAACTTCAGTTTGAAGATGCTAAAAATCAATGGTTTTATACCACTCCCAGGTCTGCCCTTTTTTCTCAACAAGAGGCATTATTCAAATTTGAGCAGTAACTATTTACAATATACTCAACACTCTGAGTGCAAGATTCCTGCATAAATAAAACATCTAATTTGGATAAATATCAGTACTTGTAGCTAACCATCCACCAGTGTTCCATGAAGTGGAGATACTACATCAATTTGAAATATTTATTGACTTTTTTGCCATACAAAACTGAGAAAGTTTTGAAGGGTTACAAGATTTAACAGTCAAACATCCAACATATAAATAAAATTGTATAAAAATAAAACAAATCACCCAATTAAACCACAAAGATAAAAATTAATTCAAAAAGCAATAAAATAGATGGCATTATTTATAAAAGTTTGTAAGGATATCTCTAGATAATTATCTCTGGAAGATGTCTGAATTTTTGATAAATGTGATCAGGACAGGAATCTGTCTCGCAAAGATGTTGGAGAAAGTTCTTTGATACTGCTATTTTGAAATTAGCTCTTAGAAGGCATCTTCTACATCTTATCTTTGGTTGGCGGATACTAGTAAGTAGTACAAAATTCATCCAATTTTATCTATATTATGTCAATTAAATCACCTCTACTAAAAAGCCCAGATTTAACCATTGTTAATAAGAAAGAAAAAAGTCTGAATTAGGGGGGCTTTGCAATACCTGGAGACAGTAGAAGAGAAAGAATGTGAGAAAATCACAAAATATAAAGTCCCGCAAATAGAAGTAGAATGACTATGGCAAAATAAAGCAAAAGTAAGTACCAATAGTAATACAAGACTTGGGTGCAACGCCTCAACATCTGGTACCCACAAAAATTACCACCAGGCAACTGCAAAAGGCAACTTTCTTTGGAACAGCTTATATTCTGCAATGGTACCTTTAACATTATTTTAGAATATGCTATCCCAGGTCCTTAGGAATGGCAAATCTATCTGGCTGTGTGACCAACCATAATCATTTATTAAATCTATATGCTGCCTTACTCATAATGACTCTGGGAGGCAGGAATGTAAAGGTGGAAACCAGTGAAGTGAATATTTATGACTACATTGAACTTTAGCTTCTAATGTATTACTGATAAGATGGTAGGAAGGTAGGTAGGTGGATGAATAGATGAAAGAGAGAAAGAGAAAGAAAGGAAAGAAATTGTTAAAATGTTGGACTTAGGAGTAGAAAGATTCCACCTTCCACTATGGAAGCTCACTGAATGACTGAGTTGGTCATTTCCTTCTCAGCTCAGGAAAACACGTTGTCTTGAGTGAAAGGCAAGATGTAAATCAAATAAGTGATTTTACTAATCAATTAACTAATAAAATAATTGATTTACTATAGTTTGCATTCTAATAGAGTCTTGAGCTGCTTCATGGTAATACTTGTTGATGAAACCTCCAGTTTATAAGAAAGGGCTTCTAAAAATTGAGTCCTGCCAATTATCACCTAGATCAATTGGCCCCTAACCTTTTGGGCACCATGTGCTGCCTGTGTCCTATGGATGAGGTTTCAGTTGTTTGCACGGCCTGGTTTCTGGCATGCTGTGACCGGTGGTGGTCCATGGACAGGGAATTGGGGACCTCTGACCTAGATCATTAATGCTTCCCTCTTGAAGCATGTGTTTAAAGAACAATTATCTACTTAATTTTAACAACTATTGGACATCCTCCAACATTCCATAGCGGTATTAATTTACACAGGTAGAAAAATTGCTTGTGCTATAGTTTCAAGGCATCTTTGATCATATTTGGGTTCTTGTTTAAGTCTGAACTTACAATTGAATTGCTAGATAACAATGCTTATATATGGATACCATTAGTTGTACATAGAATACAACACACTTGGGAGGTTTGGTAAGGAAACCTGAAAATTAACTGCCTTCAAATTGTTAAATAAGGAGTTATGATACACTTGCTCTAGGCAAAAGAAATAGCACTTCCTACTTGGGTTTTTCCAATATCTGTTCTGATTTGGCAGCTGAAGGATGACTATGTTAATATAACTTAAATGGAAGAGTTAAAAAGTGTACAATAGAGAGGACACATTATAAATAAAAAATGCAATTTTTCACATTGATATTATACAAAGCTTGCTTTTGTTTATCTCACCAGGCTCAAGGTTGACAGCCTTCCAGCCTTCCTAGGTTGGTAAAATGAGGACCCAGATTGTTGGGAGCAATATGCTGACGCTTAGAGAGGGCTGTAAATCTAAGTGCTATTGCTGTTGCTATTGTTTGTTTACTTATTTGGGTAATGTTTAGTCGGCAAATCCCTTGTAACTGTTGCAAAGATGAAAGCAAAAGCAAGTGGGCTGGCTTAGGAGAGAATTGAGAACCTTAAAATGAGTATTATTTTAAATGCAACTTAACAAGCTGATAATTGTTAACTGAGAAAAGTCTGCCAAGGGATGAAAGCTTTTTTCCTTCCTTCTAGATATGTTGTCGTGAAGATACCAGACAAGACATATGGTAAGGATATTACAAAAATAAAAGTACTTTGCAAGGAAAATTAATTTCCTTTTCGAACATTGGATCTTTTTGGTGATAGTGCCTAGAAGAAAAACCTCTGAGACTGATCTCTCATCAATCAAGCAAGAAATATGGCCTGTTCAAGTAAATATCCTCTTCATATCCTATCTATTCAAAGCTTCAGAACCAACAATTGCAATTGGACTCAAAAACTAAGGAGCAATTAATACATTCCAGTCAAGTGGAATGATACATTCAAAATCACGATGTCCTTTTCTCACTGCTATGCACTGATTGGAGTTTAGGACATATCCTCACATATAGCTCTGTATACTGTATAAAATGCTACAGTAATCCAGATTTATTTTATAAGGGAAAACTAAAATAAAAGTTGCTTAGAAGAAAAATGGAAGAGGGTTGGTGTTACAGAGGAAAGGACAAGTTGAAAAAACTGGAGTTTGTAATCTCTTCTAAGACATGGGAAAACATATGTTGTCTATATTAGGGATGTCAAACTCAAGGCCCGGGGGCCAGATCCAGCCCACGGGGTTCTTAGATCTGATCCGTGGGGGCGCCCTGGAAACAGCAAAAACCTGGCCCGCAGTGCCTCTGTCAGAAATAAACGGAGCTCAGGAGGGCTCCGTTTTCACTGGCAGAGGCTTATAGGAGACTGTTGCAGCCAAAAATGGAGCTCGCGAAGCACTCCGGAGGTCCCTTTTGAATGGCAGAGGATTGCAGGAGGCCGTTGCAGCTGAAAACAGAGCTCACGAGTCCATTTTCAACTAGCAGAGTGCCCGGGCCACACAGGCACCCCCGGCACGCGCGACATTGAGCTGGCCATGCCCACCCCACCCCNAATGAAATCGAGTTTGACACCTCTGATCTATATGGTTTCATAATCCAAACAATAGAAAGCAGATCAAGGGCTTAAATACACAATCCAGCCCAGTTGCTCATGTTTGAAAGAATTAGGCACTGTGCAAGTTATTCATTACAAGTCTTCTTTGCAATTAACAAATGCAACTAAAACAGTTTCCACAATTTCCAGGATTACTGACATCCAGCACAGCTGGGATAGAACAAGTTGTCATTGTGTATTAGAAATAATGTTTAAAAGCCTGCCCAACATAATCTGGTGCACGCTGAGTTTGTGAATGTCTAATACACTGTGGCAGTTTATGGGGCTTCATTTTATGATATTTCTTAACTATACTGTCAATGCATTTGCAATTCACAGGAGATTTTAAGGAACATTTGAAAACCAAGAACCTGTTATTATTACATTAAAATAGTATAATGGAATTCAAAAGACATTAACATTTAGAACACACAACCTGTCAAAAGATAAAATTGTACACATGAAACAATAAAAAGGAGGTAAATGTTATTTTAATTTTTATCTTTATGACACTTTTAATTCCATTTTAAGAATTTTAATAACTTTTTATACTCCTTTCAATGTGTTATAATTTTACTTTGCACATATTTGGGTCAAATACTTTCTCTTTTTTTACTTTTACATTGTGATTTTTTACAAAGGCAAAACTTTCAAAGGATTTCCTTAGTATTTTTGGTCTGTTTCTCATTACTCTGACCTCTTACAATAACAGAGGCCAATTTTGTATGAATAAATTAACAGAAAAATAGTAAATGCTAATTTATTCTGGTGGTAGAAACAGGTGTGGTACCAAATCTGGCTACTTGTTCCTGCTTCATTATATAAAGACAGATTTATGTTTAGTAATTGGAGAGTTGATTAAAATGGCATTTGATGTAAAATCACGATCCAGTAAGCATAGCACATTCCTTGAGTCTTTTCTCTTTGTAGCCCTAATGTTCAAACTCTACAGATCTACCTCAAATTAGTACATGTATTAATCTGATTGTATGGCAAAACATATTCTTTTTTTACATGGAGATTTATTATTTCTTCCTTTTCATAAAAGCTCAAAATGAAGTATCTGAATGATTTGCAGAACTGCTCACTTGCATAATATATCATACAACCAATAATGCATGGAGGGAATTCCTTTAGTCTTTTCTGTTGTATTATATTCTGTTTTCTATTTAGTACCCAAGTCCCTTTATTTATGCCCACCCATTCAAGATGTATTTTCTGCCTCAGTGAAATATCTTCATTTAATGAGTTCTGGTGCCAGCAGCAATAACAATTAAGGCTTTGCACTATGCTTCCCAGCTTTGTCACTAAAAGAGGAATACTCAAATTTAGCAAACAAAAAACAGTCCCCCAAATAGTTCGGACATATTCATAGAAAAAAGGTTTTAATTAGAATTTGGAATAGGCACTATTATTATATATTAATATGACTAGGAATGCTTCTTGTGACTCCTATTTACTAATAATTAATTGCACCTGATTTTCCTATTTCATGAATTTATAGTATTTCTAGACCATAATTTCTAAAAGTAGGTCACTGGTCATATTGACAGCAGTGGAGAAAAACATAGGGAAAACACTTGGTAAAGAAAATATGGCAAAAGGAAGTTGGAAAATCTCTCTCTCTCTCTTATTGTCCTACACCGGCATAATTTACAGTGATTAACATGTCAGATTAGGATTAAAGAGACTGAGTAATAAAAATTCACTGGTGACTACAGTGGATGAGGCACAGAAGGAATGCTTATTGAATGGGAATCAGAAAAAAACTGGTGGGATAGTAAATATATGTAAAAATATTGCACTATCACTAATGTAGAAGACTGTGCAATGATGAAAGCAGGAACAGCTGGAGTGTTTCGGCTAGACATGAAGACACTTTCTAATCTAGTCTTATAAAAGTGGAAAAGTTGATATCTGGAATAACATTCAGATCATGTTTCATAAAGATTGGCCTGTTGAAACTGCTATGCCAAAGAACAAAAGGGGGCAAACATAATTTGTTTCTAATTATATCCATGTGCTATAGCATGATGCAGTTGAAATACGAGAGTTCACATTGGCAGAATATATTTGTCTGTGGTATCCTTGGCAAGAAACATTCATTCCCGGCAGGGTGCGGTGGAGGGGAATGAATGATTAGGTTTAGAGTTTATAATGGGAAGAATATTAGTGAGCTTTTGCAAAAAAAGAGGTAAATTAGTTACTATGTTGTAATGCAGTAAACTGCATTATTGGATGCATGATCTATGGCTGTGATGGCGAACCTATGGCATGCATGCCGGAAGTGGCATGCAGAACCATCTCTCTGGGCACACCAGCCATCGCCTGTTGTACTTCCGGGTTCTGGTGTGCACGTGCGTGCCGGCCAGCTGTTCTTTGTGCACGCATGCATGCCAGAAACCAGAAGACCAGGTGCCCGGTTGTACATGCATGTGCCAGGAAATGGAAGCTCAGTTTCCCAGTATGCCCATGCACGCCAGGGAGCTGCTCTTCTGGTTTCTGGTGCTTCCCCCCATGCACATGCGCCAGGGAGCTGCTCTTTCAGTTTCTGGTGCTTTCCCCCATTCACATGCGCGCACTCCTGTTTCAGCACTTGGTGCCGAAAAGGTCCACCAACAGTGATCTATAGAATGCATGGTAAGAGATAGATCTGTTCATACCCAGTTAATGGGATCATTTCTCTAATAATTCAGATGCAGTAACTACAAGTTACTACATCTGAACAAGGAAAAAAGATCTATAAACAAAGCTATTTTTAAATATTGATAATTAGATAAAATGCTTAAATATGATTATTAACAATAAAGTACTGAGAAAGTAACTATAGCAGGGGTCCCCAAGGTACTATAGCAGGGGTCCCCAAGCTATGCTGGCTGGAAAATTCTGGGAATTGAAGCCCACAAGTCTTAAAGTTGCCAAGTTTGGAGACCTCTGTACTATAGAGACTAATGAAACTAAGCCAACATATCTTTTAACATCTTTTCAAAAATGTTGTATCTTCCATTTTTATCTAACTTTCCTTTTTATAATATTAATTAGTGAATATTGGCAACTGTTATGCCTAACTTCTAATGTATTTTCAGGTAATCTTACTTTTCTGAATTATAAGATGCTGAACCCTATACCACTTGCTAAATTAGGTAGGATTTTTTTTATTATTCTCTTCAATATTTTGATCAGTAATGAAATCAATATAGGGCTGCCTTTTGAGAGCTGGGTCTGTTTTTTTATTATCTAAGCCTGCTAAGTGAATAGCCAGCATTGAAGAAAGGAATCAATATACAGTGAAAGGAGCAATGGAATTAGGACTTTAATGATGGAAAATGAAAGGTTTTCTGAGGTAAATTAACTTTCTATTTTTTTTGTGGACAAAGAACATAAATCTAGTTTTAAAATGTGGACTGCATGGATGTGATTTAACTGGTGTAAACATGCGTGCCAAATGTGCGTTTTGCATGTGCAGTTTCCTACTGACCTTCTGCAATCCTGCGATCTCCCTGTGTGTTAAACAGCTGATGCGCAGCAATCTGCTGTGCCATGCAAATCAGTTGAGCTTGAAAACCAGGAAATAAAGGTAACAATAGAGCCAGGGCGGGCGGGCCCAATAGCTGATCATCAGAGCGAACCAGTTTGCTCACAGATGATCCTCAGAGCTACCAGTTTGGCCAAACTGGGCCGAACCGGTAGAATCCCCCCTCCCCGGTATTGCTGTAGGCAGACAGATGAGAGTAGAGAATTCTCATATTTGTTGACAACAAACTATCATGCGCCATGATAAGAATCACCCAGTAAAGATTTTTTTTAGTTACTGATATGTTTTCCTAGAATTTCATATCTTTAGAGAACAGAATTATAATTACAAATTATTATTAAATTATTTTTGGACAACTCAAGGCAGTATCAATATATAAAGTTCTTATCCTCTACTTTCTCCAGAATAACAACCCAAAGCCACCCAGCTGGCTTTCATGCCTAAAGGAGGCCTAGGACTTACAGTCTCCTAAATTCTAGTCTAGTATCTTACAAATTACACCAAACTGGCTCTCGTTTCACACTTGTTTTTACTTTTTCAGCAGTCAAAGTGAAGACTTAAGCTTGGAATGAGATGAATCTGTTTGACATGTTTGTAAAATAAGATTGGAAAGTAATTACAGAGAATAGGGATTAAATGGAAGTGTTTAACATCTTTGTGTTTGTTTTTTCTGTCAGAAGAGAAAAGGAATCCTTCCTAACAAGAATGTGGAAAACATAGAGGTAGAAAGTGGTATGGCTCTCTGACAGAGGCCATCCTTGGACATAGTAGTATTTTGTTCAGTTTTCAATCTTCTCTTTTAGGGAAAGTTGTTGAGAGAGTAGCTGGCACATAGCCACAAAATGCTCTGGATGAAGCAGATTATTTGGACCATTTTCAGTCTTGGTTCAGACTGGGGCACAGTGCTGAAATGGCATTGGTTGCATCTGTTGATGATTTGGAGGTGATGTTTGATACTATCAACTATGGTATCCTTCTCGACTGGCTTGGGATTGGGTGTGAGTGTCACTGATTCGCCTTCCTCTGTGGCCAATTCCAGTCACTGTTGGTGGGAGAGGAGAGGCTGAGTCCTAAACCCATGAAATATGGAGTGCCTCAGGACTCAAGCATTTTGCCTTTCCTTTTAATATCTAAACAAAATTGCTTGGGAGGCCATCCATCAGTATGAGGTGTGGTATTATCAATATACTAATAATGTGCATGCCAATTACATATCACCTCTCTCCCTAGATGGACAGGTGATCCTGTGGCAGTGTTGGCCAAGTGCATGGGGTCTGGATGGGAAGGAATTGGTTTTGGCTCAACCCTGGCAAGGCAGAATGGTTTTCCCTAGACCTACATATTTCCTCTTTGACTATGGATGGGGTGGCCCTCCCCCAGACTGAGTTGGTGCACAATTTGGAGATCCTCCTAGAGTTGGTGTAAAATTTGGAGATCCTCCAGCTGCTCAAGGAATAGATGACAGCCATGGCTGGGGATGGGCATTGCACAGATTTATCTGGTGCACCAATTGCACCATTTCCCGGACCAGGTGGTTTTGTTCATGGTCACTCATGCCTTGGTCATTTCCCGTTTAGATTACTGCAGTGTGCTGTACCTGGGGCTGCCCTTGAAGGTCACCTGGAAGCTATAACTTGCACTCAATTTCCTTGTGGGTACAATTCAAAGTGCTGATTATCACCTTGAAAACTCTACATGGCACAGGGCCAGGTTACCTATAGGTGTGTCTCTCCATAAGGACATCTACCCATCCTATGAAATCAGCTAGGGTAGGCATGCTCCTAGTCCCCTCCCTGAAACATTGACACTTATGGAAGCTTTTCCATAAGTGCCCCTGTCCTATATAACACTGTGCCCTCTGAAGTTCAGCAAGCCTCTACCTTCCTAGTCCTCCAAAAAGCACAGAAGATCTGCCTTATCTCCCAAGGACTGGAATAGGGTGAGATGAGTGAGAAGATTTAAGAGAGAACGTATGTCTGAAGTAACTTTGATGTCAGGTTTTTAATGTTTATGGTTTTAATACAATTTTGTATTATGTTGTTTTATTATTCATATTGTTTTAATTGTTTGGGAACCACCCAGTGTTTGATCTAAGATGGACGAATATAGAAATGCTTAAATAAATTATGGATTGATAGATGTATAGTAAGAATCAATCTTGCTACTTTAAATGAATCTAAGTCTCTCAAACCAAATGAATTATGCACCAGGGTACTGAAAGAACTAGCAGGAATGATCTGTGGACTGCTGATTGTAATCTTCAAAATCTTCTTAAGACTGAAACTTCCAATAATGTGCTGGAAGACTTATTCAACACAGGGAAGAAGTATCTGGCAAACTATGGATGAGTTAATTTAAAATCTGTACTAGAAAGATAATAGAATTGATTGTCAAACAGCATGTCTGGCAGTATATAAAAAAATGGTACTTTACAAGGAGAGAGAGCACAGGAAAAAAATTACCTTATAAGGAGTCAGCACATTAGCCAGGAACAATTTTTGGGGGGGGGGGGTGAATGACTCTTTTTATGGCAGAATGATTAGTTTACTAGAAGAATGGGATCTACTGTAGATTGATCTTGATACAGCATTTGATTAAGGATCTCACAATGCCCTTGTGGATATTAGATAAATGTGGGCTAGCAGTTACTGCAGGCTGCGGATTTGCAACTGATTGGGTAATTAAACAAAATAGATGTTTGTAAATAGTTCTGTATCAACCTGGTGAAAAAGCATCCAGGGACTAATGCTGCTCAACACATTTATCAATGATCTATTGGAAATAAACAGAATACATTAATTTTGCTGATGACTCCAAGTGAAGGGGTTGGCTAATACCTTAGAATAAAAAATTATGAATGAAGTGGTTTGAGTAGCCTGGATATTTACTAATGACAAATATAAGGACTTCCATCTGATAACAAAAATTCAAAAACAAAAATAGGGTACGCGAGAAGCATATGCAAAATAAGGAGGTTCCTCTTGAAACTAGCGATTACTGGATATGTCTTTAGAGTTGTAATAATGTTCTGAATGAAGTTTCTCCTGAAGAAGAAATGGCAGGTGAAAGATCACTAAAAGCCAATGACTACAGCAGAACGAAGAACTGGCTGTTCATAATTCTCTACACAAGGAGATGACTTGATATTGCTGTGAAATGCTCCAGATATTGGAGTCAGCAATTTTAAAAAGACACTGGGTTCTCATACTTCTTTTTATAATCTTTTTAAGAAATAGTCTGCTTTTCAGCTATTAGGGACCTTTGGATTGATTATGTTTTATATCACCAGGTGAATTTCCCTTAATATTTAGTGGCAGAAATATTAAATACAAGTTTAATGACTTAAAAATTTGAAGGGAGGATAGAAAGGGGTGATTTTAGAATATTACAAATGGACTAAGGTTCCACATAAATTAGAAATAAGATTTTGGAGTTAATTATAGGAATCCTTCCCATGGAAAAATACTTTTGACTTGAGATCTTAAAAAAAAAAAAGACTTTCAGAAGTGGACACTAGAGGAAATTAGAGGGGACCAAAGATTACAATTAAAGGAAAATAACACTGAAATTTGAATTAAAAATAGAATATTACAAAATATTTTATTATTGGAGATATTGAAGAATAATGTACCCAGATGTCTACTTCTATAGATTGTGTTTAAGAGATGCTATAGAAGAAGAACAAGTTTTACCTGACAAGACAGACTGATTTGAAAGTGGATTTTAAAATGACAGGCTACAAGAATGAAAAGAAACAAAATACGTGACACTGGACATACAAAGGACCCAGCAGGTTTCTTTAAAATTATAAGGGATATAAAAAAAACAACCAAGAGAGTGACCTGAATAATTTCCCTATATTGGATTTTCAAAACAAAATGCTTGCTAAAGGTTGGAAGAATTTTGAGAAAAAGGAGAAAGGAAAAAAAGGAAAAAAAATCAAGTTATATTATTTGAAGATACCAAGTATCAGGATTGTTTAGAACTAAAAGGAAGAAATATAAAGTTGATTTATTTGATCAAGGTTAAAATAGATATGTAACCCTTAATGGACTTTTGATTACATCAGGAACTAGCTCAATACTCGTCCTTCACTACGAAAGTATGTGGTCGCGCTTAGTTTTTGGGGAGGAAAATAAGGGGAAAAAATTGTGCCTCTGCCTACCAGCATCCATCGGTATTCATCTGGCTAGAGTCC
>AZIM01000448.1:489569-506737 GCA_000516915.1 Ophiophagus hannah | reverse complement strand
TTTCACACTTACGACCATTGCAGCATCCTGGTGGTTATATGATCAAATCCATCTGATTGTCAGCTATTTATTGTTAAAATTCATCTGATTGGCATGTATTTATGACGGTTGCACTGTCCCAGGGTCATGTTAAAATCATTTCTAAACTTTCCATGGGGGAAGCCAGATTCGCTTAATGACAGCATGATTTCACTTAACAACTGCAGCAAAAAGGTCGTAAAATGAGGTGCAACTCACTTAACAACTGCCTCACTTAGGGATCAATTTTGGGCTCAATTATGGTCGTAAGTCAAGGATAACCTCTAGTCACTATTATTCCAAGGTCCCTTTCATTGCCAGATCAGAGCCCTTTATAAAAGTGAATTTTTGTTTTGTTTTGTACCAACATGCATCACTTTACAATGCCATTCTGAAGACTGTTCACTGAGGAAAACCATTTTGGGTCTCTCCTTCAACAAACAAGGCTACCTCGTTCTCAGCAGTAAACATCAAATTATTTATAAAGAGTTAAAAAGCATCAGTTATGGTATTGATCCATGGGAGACATCATTTTGCATATCTGATCTGTATGAACATTTATTTAGTTTCCTGTTTTTTTCCCACCAGCTGCCCAAAGTCGAACTACATAATTAATTAGATAATCCTTGCACATATTTTTACTTCTACTCTTAAAAAGACAGTGAGATTTCTCTTTGCAAAAGCTATGTTGATTTCTTATCAGCAAGATCTGTATTTGGAATGAACATTAGCTAACCCGAATGTTCCTTTTCTCCTGTGGCAGAGAGAGTCCAGAGAGAGTGGGTAGGCTCTAGTCCTTGGCCTATTGGACTGAGTCTGCATAATTGATTGAAGCTCCACCCTGCGCCGTAGGCCACGCCCCAGCTTTCGATGAAGCACATGGCAGACTGGACGTGACTCTATAGTTTCAAAGATAAAAAAAGGACATACATCATCGCTCCCCCCAACCCACACCCAGACCAGACGAATAAGGGTAGGGCTGGACTCTCTCCGCCACAGGAGAAAAGGAACATTCAGGTAAGCCAATGGGTGGAAAATACATAGATCTTCCCTGACTGAAAGAGCAGCCATCTTGGAAATACTTCTAGCCAAAGTGATGGCTACTAGAAAGGCTACCTTAAGTGATAACAGATGTAAACTGATGGATCTGAGAGGCTCATACGGTTCACTCATTAATGCCTTTAATGCTTTAGATAGATCCCAAGTGGGGAACCTATGGACCACTGGGGGTCTAAGGTTTGATGCTCCCTTTAGGAATCGATGGATAGTTTGTTTAAGAGACAAGGACCCTTTCCTATGTTCATACAAAACAGAGAAGCTGCCACCTGTCTACGAAGGGGGTTGGGCCAAGAGCCCTTGGTCAAGTCCCTCCTGTAGAAAATCTAATATGTTGGCTATTGAGGCAGAAGTAGGAGGGAGCCCAGTCTTACTACACCACTGACAGAAAATCTTCCATGTGGCTTCATAAATGCAGTTTGTGGAGGGCCTCCTAGCCACTAGTATAGTGTGGATGACTTTCTCTGATAAGTTCTGTTGCCTCAAAGCGTTCTGCTCAACCGCCATGCAGTCAGTTGGAACCACTGAGACTCTGGATGAGGTATTTCCCCTTGGTGTAACGAAACTTTGTGAGGGGGAATCCTCCATGGCTTGGTGATCGAGAGATTCACCAGGTCCGCAAACCAAGGACGTCTGGGCCAGTAAGGAGCCAGAAGTATGACCTCCTCCTCCTCCTCCTCCAGTACCTTTCTGATGACTGCTGGTAGAAACGGAAGAGGAGGGAAGGCATACAGGAGACCTTGAGGCCACCTACTCCTGAGGGCATTGGTCCCTTCCACCCCCTGTGTCACGAACCTGGTGAAAAATCTGGGAAGTCTGGCATTGTGTGGAACAGGTCCACTACCAGTAGTCTGAACCATCGTGATAGCTCCTGAAATAGAAGAGGGTGAATATTCCACTCTGAAGGGTCAATCCTGGCCCTGCTAAGCCAGTCAGCCTGCACATTTTCTTCTCCAGATATGTTTTGCTCTGATAGATAAGAGATTCCTCTCTGCCCAAAGACCCAGGCTTTCAGCTTCCAATATTAAGGCCCTGGATCTAATGCTACCTTGCCTATTGATATGTGCCTTAGTGGCGACATTATCCGTCAAAATCAGAACATGTGTGTTCTGCATAGTGCCTCTGAATTTCTTGAGAGCCCATCTTACTGCTCTCAACTCTAACCAACTGATAATTTTTCCTTTCTCCAAACTAGATCACTGGCCTTGAGCCAATTGTGTCTGCAGATGAGCCCCCCAACCAAAGAGACTGGCATCGGTAGTGATGACCAGGCGATGAGGCTCCTTGAATAAGTGACCCTCATTTATTGCATGGAAAGACCACCACTGTAATGACTGCTTGACTGACCTGGGGACCATGACTTTACATGAAGAATAGCTCTTGCCTGCCTTTTGGTAGGGCAAGAGGAACCACTGTAACTTCTAGAATGTAACCTAGGCCAAGGCATGATGGATATACAAGAGACCATCTTGCCTAAAAGTTGGGAGAGAAGTGCCAAAGGAGTTTTATCCACCCTTGTGATCTCACCCACAAGTGCTTGAAGACTATCCTTGCACTCTTGGGAAAGGAACACCTTACAAGACACAGTGTCAATGTTCACTCCCAGATGTAATAAACATCTGGTTGGTATGAAATGACTCTTCTTGTGGTTAATAGAGAAACCAAAAGGGAAACTGTAACTTGCAGGTCCTGCAAGGCCCAGTCCTATGAGGATGATTGAATTAAGATATCATCCAGGTAACACTGCACCCTTACCAGGATGGTTCTTAAGCAAGCTGCCAATGCAGCCAGGATCTTTGTGAATACCCGAGGAGCAGAAGATAGACCAAAGGGCATAGCCCTATATTGAAAGTGTCTCTCAGCGTAGCTGAAGCATAGAAAACCTCTGTGCTCCTGGCAGATCCTGATATGCAGGTATGCCTCTCTAAGATTATTTGAGGTGAAGAAGTCACCCTCCCCAACACTCTCCAGAATAGATTGTAGCGAATGCATCCTGAAACGCTTGTAACACAAATATTTATTGAGCCTTTTAAGGTCAAGAATAGCTCGCCACCTCCCCAAGGCTTTAGGAATAACAAACAGCTGGGAGTAAAATCCCTTACCCTGCTGACTCAATGGAACTGTCTGGATGGCTTGAATATCCAGCAGGTGTTGAATAGCCTGTTCCATGAGTTTTCTTCAGGATGCCTCCCTGGATACAAGGCAAGGCACATAGAACCTGGGGGGTTGTGATCTGAATTCTAAGAAAAGGCCATGTTTGACCCAAGCGTCAGATGTTGTAGCCTCCCACTGGGCAACAAAACTGGATAATCTGCCCCCAATGAGAGAACTACTACCACAATTAATGGGAGCCCCCACGAAAGGGCTGCTTGCCTGAGTATTGAGGCCTGTCTCTGGCTGCTCTCTCCTGTGGGCGTTCCTGACTATTAAAGGCCTGGCTCTGCGGCCCTTGAGCCCCGGTACTGCCCTCTCCTCTGAATGTCGACCTACGAGAGTATGGAACTGCCCTGAAACCTGAATGTCTTGTCAGAGATGGAAGGTACTTCTTCTTGTCTCTGGTCTCTACAAGATGGGGATCCAAGACGTCCCCAAACAATTTATCCCCCTTTATTGGGGCAGATGCCACCTTCCATTTGTGCCGCCCATTAGCCTGCCAATTTTTCAGCCAGACCATCCTGTGAGCAGCCACTGATGCAGCAATGGCTTTGGTTGCGAATCTGGCGCTATTTAAGGTGGCATCTGCTGTAAATTCAGCTGCTGCAACTAGCTTGTGGATGTCCTGATGGACCCAGACATCCGTAGCAGGAATCCTGTCCTGTAGTTGGTGAAACCAGCGTAAGGAGTCTCTCATGAAGAATGATGCAGCCAATGCAGCCTTGACCATCCAGGCAGTCACCTGATGCATACATTGAAGGGACTGATCAATTATTCTATCCTCCGCTTTCAAGACCTCCTTTGGATCTGCTGCGTTTGAAGAAACTGAAAACAGGGCCGCTACCGGACTGTCCACTGATGGCACCTGCAATGAGCTACTGAGTTCAGGACCCATATTGAAGTAGCAGCTGACAACATGGCTGCTGTGCCAGGGGAGTCCAGTTGTTTTTTAATGACATTTAAAAATAATCTTGGGGCCGGTACCATTTCAAGGCGTACAGTTGGTTCAGCAAAGAATTGGTCTGGAAGTGCTATTGTATCTCCCTCTATGTCCCCAACATCTGCCTCTGGTCTCAACTGAGCCATCTTCCTAGCCTTGAACAATAAGGCATGGAACTTATGGGATTCAAAGAGACCAGAAAAGGCTGGTCTTTCAGGGACCAAATCTTCATCCTCAGAGAAGTCAGATTCTCTTTTGTCTTCTTCTGGGGCCCTAGATGGGTGGCTATGGAGGGATGGGTCAGGAGAGGCCCTATCCCTCAAGGACTGTCTACTTCTGGAATGTATGGAAGCTTGATCCGGGTCTGAAATGATAGAATATTCAGACGCCACACATTCAGGCCTTCTCATTGCTTGAAGCCCTTCCACAATTCCCTGTCTAATAGCTTTTGAGATAATTGTTCCATGTGAGCAGGCAATTCTTATTCTGCACCGTCAGGATCACACAGGCCTGCAGCAGTGTCAGGGTCCCTTTGGTAATCCTTGCCCCCTTCTAGTAGCTGTGGGATAGCAGATTCAGATGACCTATCAGGGGACCAGGCCTGTAAACGAGGCCTACATGTAGAAGTAGGCCCAGGCTCAATCTGTAACACTGGAGGCTGAGCCGAAGAAGCTGACTCATCTGGGGGCAGATGAGTCTGACCCCAGATCTGAGGTTCCTCCCCACAGCGGCATGCTGGCTTTTTTCAACCTGTATCTCCAGTGCCTTTTGTCTTCTCAAGGCATCCTACTCTTCTGCCCTGGAAAGCTTTTTAGGTTCAGGAGCCTTTTTCTTTTGCCTGCCCCTAGATGTAGAAGGGCTATGGCCACCTTTCTTTTCTGCATCCGCCATCTTAGCTGGTGGGTTAGGGGCTGTAGAACTGCCCGAGGGAGAGACTGGTTCCTTGTGGGGGAGGGGATTAGAAGTTATTTTTACGTTTAATCTCTTACCTTGCCCCCTAGGCTCCATTCCAGTTTAAAACAGTCCCTACCTCCAAACCAGCAAAGCAGGCCTAGAGGCCTATTGCTGGGCTGAAGCCACGCCCTGCTGGTCACCACAATCAAAGGGACCTGTGTACAGGTCTTCTGGTGCACCACACGTGACCTCAGCGCTGTAACTGGACTCCTAGTGCTGGCAACATGGTTGACAACTGCGCCACCAGCTGGGCCTCAGGTCGATCCTCCTCTTCTGCACCAACCCACGCTACGTGGTTGTGCTGCCCACCTGGGATCGGGCTGATTCACCCAATCAAGCAGCTTGCTGCGGCACAGCGCTGTTCTCCTTATCAGGCCACTCACCCGCTCCAGCCACTTGCTGCTGGGCTGAGCTGCTGATTTCTTTTCGGGCCNCACCCGCTCCAGCCACTTGCTGCTGTGCTGAGCTGCTGATTTCTTTTCGGGCCGCTCACCCATTCTGCTGCTGCACCGCCGCGCCGAACAGCTGAGGCCCTTATTGGGCCGATCTCTTATTGCCACTTCAACCACTCCCACGCGGTCATGGCTAGGGCCTCCACCCTGAGCGCTCCCACCAGGACTAGGGTACTGAAAATCCCTTTGGCCCGGCTGCTGTTCCCCTCGCTTGATTTTTGCTGTGGAAGATCAAAAACAAGGAAAAAAGGCCTCCACTTCCAGTTCGAAGTGGAGCTCCAGAATTTCATGTCCACCCTGACTTGGACTGAGTCAAAAACTGGGGCGTGGCCTACAGCGCAGGGCGGAGCTTCAATCAATCACGCAGACTCAGTCCAATAGGCCAAGGACTAGAGTCTACCCACTCTCTCTGGACTCTCTCTGGACTCTTGTAGCCACAGAGAGGAAAAGAGGGCTGTTTCTCATTATCTCTTTAATAATACTTTCAACTCCTTTTACAGAAACAATGTTAAACTTAGTGGTCTATGACTTTCTTTGTTTTGCCTCAATCTGTTTTAAAATTTTGCTGAGTATAAAAGAGAAGTTGCACACTTTTATGGGGGAAAAATCAGTATATTCATATTTAAATTCATTAAGAACTACTCCGGGTCTGGACATTTGTCTAATTTTAGCTTGTTAATTTGTTGTACAGTATTTTCTTGTTACTTCTGTATTCTTAGTTTGTTTCAAACACCTCCAGAAAAAGCCATAATTAACACGCACATTTATTTACTATTTAGAAAATAATTCATTCTTTGCTATTATTCTATCCTACCTTAACACACCTTTAATGTTTTCATATTATCAGGGCTTCATACCACAGATGGCTATAAAACTTTCTTTCAGGCCTACACTAACAAGCAGAAACAAGATTAGATAAGTATTTTTACTGCAGAGAATTAGGAAGCTATATAGACAAATTCTGTGTACTGTACTGCAAAGCAACACAAACCAGCCACACACAGAGATATAACATAAACATAAGATGGCACCAGCACCAAAGTTTATCATCTGGACTGCTTTCTCCTTCTTTTTTGACTGCAATTTTCCTGACTTCAGTATGGGTTCCATAAAAAAGAGCTATCTGTTAGAGAGATGGAGCTGTCTCTACTTCACAATTTTTAACCTGTATCTAGCCAGTTTCTTATTCCAAATACATCGGAAGCTTTCTTTTTTAATTATTTACTTTAATGTTCTTTGCCATGTGTTCCTCAAATTTCTTTTTGGTAATTTTTAGTGCTAGCTAGCATAATTTGGGGAAGAATTTAGCTTCTTTTTTTTGTTCTGCTTTGAGCAAAACGTTCACTTCCTGAAGGAAACTTTCTTAATTTTGGTATCGTCTCTGCCCTAGCTCAAAGATAGTATCTGGACTTCTTTTGAATTTTGTCGTAGCCTTCATAATAATAATAATAATAGTAGTAATTCCACCTCCCAGCATCTGTAGGCAATTTACAATTTGTTAAAAGCATTTAAAAACATTTAAAAACAAACTCAAAATAAAGAAACAAAGATGGCAGAGAAAACAAATCCAGATTAGAACAAGAGAACGGAAGAAAAGGGGAATCGATTGTCCTCACCAAAAGTCCCCTGAAATCCCCATTAGGCAATTCGATTCTTGAGGGAACCTTATTCCAGGGGAAAGGGGCTGATATGATTTCATTACTAGAGTTGAATAATCTCCAAGCACTGTGAAGAGAACTGACCCTTGACTGTCTTTATCAATTTTCTTTTCATTAATCTTGTTCTTTTAAAGTTTACTTCTCTGAAGTCAAATATGATATTGTTGCATTATTTGGCAAACATCTAATTTATATTGATTAAAAGCTACAGCATTGTGATCATTATTCATTCAATAACATTTAGGTCTCAGACAAGATTCCAGACTCTACTTAGTAATAAGTTCAGTGTTTCCTCTTTTGGGTTATTTTATGGTTGCTCCATAACACTATTATTTAGGATATCTAGAAATGTGGTAGACAGTTTTCCATGCCCAGAGTTTGCATTTTGCAATCTTTGTAAAANTTAATTAATTTATCCAGCTAACTTTCCATGGATCAGAAATTTTCTCCTGAAGATACAAGTCATGAGAAGAAAATAACCGGACCGCAGTTTTAAGATATTGTAGTGAAGCATTTTTTTTTGCTTATTAAATAAACATTTGTGGATTCTGTTTGTGCTATATCATAGAACTCAGTCACTTTTTCTCATTTTGATTATACAGTTATTGCAAGGATTGGATAGAATAATCAGTATCTGTAGAGGTCATTCTGAACTCTGTAAAGAAAAGATGGTATAAAAATGTCACAGACAAATAAAGATAAATAAACTCACCTCACTCCTCTTATAGATTCAGCACTGAAGTTCCATTCATGAATACCTTTCTATAACAAGAAACCAACAAACATAGCATGTAACTGTTAAATAATATAAAATATTTCAGCCTATAACTTAAACATCTTGGCAGATTATTTCCCTTTATTACATTTACCCTTTTATAAAACAGTTGTCACTTTAATAAAATTGCACATGGCATTACATTCAAGTCAGGCTTGACTCATAATAATTTCATGCAATTTTCTTGGCAAGCATGAAATGCCTTGCTCTTTTATTTATGAATTTGTTAAATGTATTTTGGATAGTGACTAGATAGACAGATAGATCGACCCAACTCAAATAATGTAGCATGTTTTGGGGCAGTGTACAACAGGAAAATGAACAATATCCAGAACAACTATTTAACATTAAGACATACCCAATGTATGAGAGCTAAAGTGGCAAATCACAGTAATGAAAGTAATCAAAAGGTAATTCTATTTAACTGCAACCAAACATGTCGGAACTGCCTTTTAGAATATTTTTTGACTTTCCAGTCCTGCCAGAGCTCTGGTTTTCCCTGATATTCCTGTCCATGTACTAACTAAACCTGAACCTGCTTAGCTTCCAGACAAAGTCAGCCTCGTATTGCCATCTACTCAAGTTCACTGTATCTATAGAATAGTATTAAGATAAATTATCCTAATAACTCTTCTTTGCTGATTTTATCAAACCTCTGTCTTTTTTCTCATGGTTGAATCTTTGAAGCTTCTCTCTTTGCTTATTTCATGGGATGCCTTTCAAAACAAGATATTTCTCAATTATTTATCCACATTTGTTTAGTCGTTTTGTTAGATTCCATTTCAATTCTTGACAATTATGGAGGTGAAAATTATACCAAGACAAAGGCATTACACTATTAAAAATACTTCAGACCCATTTCTCATCAGTTAATTGACATTAAAAGGAAGCTCAGAAATTCCAATTTCTTTAAAAACTTATTTTTTAAAAAAAATTAACATTATGTTCTCAAGAGGGTGAAGTTACTGTAAACAGAAACAATTCTCCTGGTGATCCTGCCAAACTTTCAGTCCACTAGTGTAAACATTTTAAGAAAGTAGTCCAAGTCTGGCATCTGTTATTTGCTTAATAAAAACAGAGGCAACAGGAAAACTATTTAAGTAGCCAGTGTGAGACCAAGTACCAGGGCTAAGGTAGCACTTAGAGCAGTAGAAAGAACAACACTAGATGCCCCTTTGTACTAAAGCTGTGGCCAAGAAGCAGGTTTATGCCACAAAACAGTTCAAATGTTATACAGCAAACAGGAAGTAAATTATACCCAAGACAAATAGATCTTCAAACTTAGGCTTCCAAGCTACTCATCAGAGTTCAGCAGAGTTAGTATGTTAGTGTGATCCAGGAGATAGAGTAAACAACCCTCTATCCTCCAAGTCTCCGTTCTACACCCATAGAATGGGAATAATTATTGCAGCTCAATAAAGATGACAATTGAACCCAAAATTTATATTGTTAAGTGAGACATTTGTTCAGTGAGTTTTGTCCAATTGTATGACCTTTCTTGCCCCAGTTAAGTGAATCATTGCAGTTGTCAAATTAGTAACATGATTGTTCAGCGAATCCAGCTTTCCTATTGACTTTGCTTTGGCAGAAGATCACAATCACATGACCTGAGACACGGCCGCCGTCATAAATATGAGTCAATTACCAAGCATTCACATTTTGATCACATGACCATGAGGATGCTGCAATGGTTGAAAGTGTGAAAAATGGTCACAAGTCGCTTTTTTCAGTGCTGCTGTAACTTTGAACAGTCACTAAACAAATTGTTGTAAGTTGAGGACTACCTGTACTGCAATTTATAAAGTCAGACTGAATTTCTTCCCTGTGATAACCTGAGGAATATAGTAGACATATACCACTGACAGCCGACTAGCCAATGAAGCAGATCCTGTTGTTTCCTGCAAACTCCCTGTATCCAACCATATCTGCTCTAGAAGTTGAGATCTTCTTGTGGAGGTAGGGAGGGAGGAATGAGACCACCAGTGATGCAAGGAGTTAAGAGAAAGGGCACCTTCCATTGCAAGATTATGGCCTAGTGAAATATACTCAGCAACCCCAAAAGTAGTAAACCAGAATGAAGCTCAACTTCTAGATGTTTCTTGACTTTTAAGATAAAAATTGCTTATGGAATCTAGAATGACAGATTAAAGTAGAAGCAGTTTTTCTACACTGCCTCGCCTTTATGCAAGTTCTTTTCAACTGGGTTAAATTACTCTTATTCTCATGTGAAGGATGCATTTGTTTTCCCCAAACAGACTTAATTAAATGTGCAAAAAAGCCTTTCCAAATTGATGTACTGTCTGCTGTGCTAACTAAGAATCAAAGCTGAGGGTACCCACACTGGAATTCATGAGTCTTCCTTTTAATAAGGCTGTTAGCTTTGCTCCAAGATGAAACAGGAATATAATCAAAAGCTACTGCCCATGTTTTCCATAGATGGACTAAAAAAAGAAAGGAAGATTTTTTATAAAATAAAAAGATTTTCTACAAACTGATACAAAAAGCAGCTGGTGCTAGGAAATATTCTCCACATATGGTTTTTTTCTCACTTTGCATCATTATTCTGCCACAGTGGCCCTCAAGCTCCTCAGAAAAATTTATATGTACCCCTGATTTCTAAAGTTTGCCCACCCCATTCTAGACTTGGGATGCTTTAGAGATGATTTAATGTGATTTAGAGATGTCAAAATGCTACAGATGGTCACTTCAACCAATCTGGCTAGCAAAACATAAGCTAAAAACTAAGCTAGGTTTATCCTACTCATCAGTTATTGAAGTAATAATTTTGCTCAATATAACAGGAAGTGAAGAGTTAAATAGCATATAGGTGATCCTTATTTAACAAAGATTTGTTCAGTGACTGAACTTATGATGGTGCTGAACTTTTGACTTACGTTAGTTGCAACATTCCCATGGTCATTTGATCACCATTTGTGGCCTTCTTTAATTGAAGAAATATCATGGGGTAAGCTGGTGGGAGGCTGCAAATGGCAAAAATATGAGGTTCCCCGCTTAACGACCAGCAGTGATTTGCTTAATAATAGCATCCATCATTTCCGTCACTAAGAGGTGTGGCTACATAACATTGTTTTATGACAGCATTAGTAAGCAACAAAAATTCTGGTCCCAATTGACATTGTTCAATGAGGACTGCCTGTACTCTATATTTTTCACTCTGTATTTTAGAATGTTTCAAAAATCAGACCTACGTAAAGAAAAGGTAGATGAAAGAGAAAAGATCGAATTTTAAAATGGTCAAAATTTCACAAAAGGCCACCAAATCTTGATTTTTTTTCATTTTACTCCCAAAATCTTTTTTGAGAATACTAAAATATGGCAAGAACACAAACGTTTTATATAATTTGGCAACAGAATTTTGGTGTTATTAAATTGTGCATTTAAAAAAAAATATTTAATTTTGGAGTTCTAGGGATGCATTTCAGTATAGTGCATACATTCTAGGACCCAAACTTGCTATGTTGCAGATTAGTGGTCCAAAATACCAGTATCTAAGGAAAAAAAATCCCATGAAATCTATCACATCTATCTATGTTTTCTATCTTTTTTTCACTTAATTCTTTTTTTCAGAAATGATGGCATTTGCCCTTTTACATCTAAAGTATTTTAGCTTTTCTCTTCAGTTCTGGCTTGAATAGTATGTCATCCTTACATGTATCATTCACTCTAGTCATAAACTTCATCCTAGTTCATTTGCCTAGACCTCTGGCACAAAATTACTTGATAATGTAGCGTTGCACATGTTAGAATAAAAAAATGGAACTGTGTCATGAACATGGTAAAGAAACTTTATAGAACGAGTTTAATTTGAATTCAAGAAACACTTTCCATGCAAGCAGTTCCAATTTAATTCCTGCCTGGAAAAGCTTCTGTCTAAATTTTTGGGAAGACAGCAGGCCACTATAGAACTGCAAATTGGTGCAACACAGTACTGACTTGGATGAGTCGAATAATCTAACTTGATATAACAGAGCACCCTCCAACCCTGAAATACTTTATATGAACATGCTATACTTTTCTCTCTTTTCTTGATTCCTGGTAACTGCCTGGATTAGTCTCTACAGTTACCTTGCAAAGAGTTTTGCAAATGATTTGCCCTTGCTGCCTTCTTAGAGCTGTGAGAATATCCCCCAGCTGTCTTTGTGTCTAAGGTGGAAGTTTCCCACTTTCTAGTCTGATGCCTTAACACCTGCACCAAATTTGCTCTTCATATTATGCTTAATATCATTTCCCAGCATCCATTACTTCCTCTTCTCTCTTAAGTTTCTTGATTGTCATATTCCATTATCTTTCCTCCCTCAAATACCAAAGGTTCTGGATCTCAAATACCAAAGGTTCTTTGATATTTAACAATTTCCTTTAGTAAGAAAAAAAAATTCTTTAGCTCATGCACTGTAGCAGAGTGTTCATTGGCGGATAAGATGAAAAAGGAAACATTCTGTACATCTTCCTTTTTCTTCTTAAGATGCAAGGAAGGCAGCTTACCTTATCATCAGGCATAACATGCCAAATAGAGACCGTCTTCTCTTCAGCTTCACTATTGATCGACAAGTATGAAGGTTGATAGATTTTTGTAGGTTCCAGTATCAAAACCTTCAAGCAAAAATGACAAAATTAAATTTAGTAATTGTTTTCTCAAAATGTCTAGCTATTTAGATATTAAACTTTGGTGGAATAGAGAGACAATTTCCACATTATAAGGCTTTGTAACAGGTATTCTCTATATGGTTTATAATTCTTTTAGCTAAACCATTTATGGCAATTATTTCTGATACTTTATCATACATTGGTTTATGCATTAACAGTATCTAAAAAAAGAATTGGCGAGGAAATAGCATGCAGCACGCAACAAAATCTGTGGTAAGAATCTAAACTTTTATTTTGCTATGTGCATGGTAGAGTTTAATTAAAAACTACATTCTATTATTTGCTGAATGTTTTTTTCTCTTCCATCTCCTTTGTTATTATAAACTTTTTTAAAGTAGTTTTTCATGTATTTCTTCAGTTATTTAATACTGGTTTCAGTTAATTGAAAAGATTATTTTCTAGACCCTAAATCAACATTATTAGGAGACATGTAGCTACTATTTTCTTAATTTCAGTATAAATTCAAATTCTGTACAGAAGAAGGCTAGGAGACTGTCAATTCCTTTTTTTCCTTTTTCCAGGGAGAAAACATGAAAATCGCTGGTTCAATAAATAAAAAACTTGGTAAGACATGAGGTAAAAATGCCACTTTTACCTCTCAATAAATTGTCATGAGTTACAATGGCTTTGGTTTATCTGATGATAAAAAATGCTATTGTAGCTCAGGTTAGCTATTGTTGTTAGGTTTTCCTCCGACTCTATGAGAATACACAGATGAAAATCTTTGTGGGGAAGGTGGGATAAGAAAGGAAGACAAAATATTTTGTAGAGGGGAAGAGGTATAGCAGGATGAAAAGCATGCATAAAAATAAAGAAAAACTCTAAAGATGGTAATGATCAGAAGATACAGCTTTTGTAAAAGTAGACACTAGCTTGCATTCATTCCAGTTTAGGAAACAGCAAAGCAAGATTTATGCTGTTCATTATTTTTGTAAGTTTAGAGTATACGTTACAATGAAGTAAAGGATTGAGCAAGCAAAAACCATATTTCCGCAAATTTATGCAAGAAACCTTTGAAGTAACTATGAATACCAAATCTCCAGCTAAGGTTAGTTCAGGAGGGAGGGATCAATAGCCTCAAATGACAACGTATGGAAAAGCAGCAGGATGGAACTGATAGTGAAAAGGTAAAGAACAATCAGATACCTATTTGTCAAGTATTATGTACAAAATCATACAACAGGTGAATATACAATCTAGAAACAAGACATTTAGTTCCAACAAAAATATTGGAATAATATTTAACTAAAGGATAGATTTTTCAATAGCTATCAACTTTGGAGTGAAAATGGTGTCATTAGTGGTGAAAAATTCATTTATGGAATGAAAATGGTGTAATCACTATAATAGGTAAGTAGATGGAAAATGATATCTGACTCTATCCCATTTGATTTGCACAATTGCTCTGTTATAACTGTGCAAAAAATTGAGAGAAGGGAAATTCATACAACATTTAATAGCGCAACTGTTAAAACTAATTGAATTGTACAGAAAATGTTTCAATCTGTTGTCAAGAGAAAAGATGTAACAGCCCAAATTATTTAAGTGGTAAAATAGTTAGAATGACAGACTACAAACTAGCTTCAATTCCTCATTCAGAAATGAAATTCAAACTCATAATAATAATCTCTTCACCAGAACTGTTGTGACATTTAAGAACCATGTTCTTTGTAGGAAAAGCAGGATGTCTGTATCTAATTAAGATCAATTTAATTATGTTTTTTAAATTTATTGCCTTCCAAATTAAAGCACTTCTCTTTCCAAATAATCATGTAGCAAGACAAACAGGAAATGAACACTGTTTAAATTATACTTACGGGAAATCTAACTACAGAGACATCCGTCTTTGTAGCCTCAACTAGAAAATCCATCCAAAAGTCTACAAGTTCATTTTTGCCTACTTGTTGATCTGGATTTAGCTTCTTAAAGTGCTGATATATCAAAATGGTTTCCACAATGGACTTAAGGTACCTAGGATAAACCAGGAGAAAACAAAGACTAGTTTGCAACATTTTATATTATGGCTTGCAATCTTTATCACATTTGTTTTCTACACAGACCACAAAACACATCACAAAACTGATTGGCTGGGTAAACATATACAGAGCCTCTTTTCCCCCAAGCTGGTACTCCACTGTGTTTTTTTTTAATAGCTTCCACCTTCCATTGTGCTTAGGATAATATAAATCACATTGTCCTGAATAGATTCCCTACTACTTTACAGACAGAAGGAAACATATTTTTCTCTCATTCTTAAAATTAATAAGTGTGCTTCCTCTTTTTTTTAGTTGAGAAAATACTTTCATGTTAGTGGTTACTTCTAAGAATTATTTACTTCCAGAAAGGCGGGTGCATCATAAATGGAAATATGCCTCACTGAACTGAAGCCTGAATAAACACAAAGGCCTGTATGGATAAATAAAGATGATTTTCTTATCTCTTCTCTGGATCTGGTTTCAATCACTCCCCATCACAGTTTCAACTCAAATTGACTCAGAGAATTATAGTTGCCTAGCAACTACAATCCATTTTTCTCATCTTGGATGAGATGAACCCAGCAAAATGTCTGACATTGTTATTGCTTGGTGTCTTTTTAAAAGTAAATACTATACCAAAATCTCTCATTGATCCAACAAACTAGCCTTGAGCAGAACATCAAACACAGGCTACACATTGTAAAATAACCACTTGTGTCAACTCTTCATTGCCCTCTTATTGATTTAAAACTAGAATGATAAAAACTAAAAATAAGGAGAGACAAGGAAATGGACCCAGCCCCAGAACTATTCTAGGTCTGCTGAATATTGCACCCATATTTATGTGGGCTGACAGTTCATCAAAATTATTTATAAAAATTTCTAAATAACCATGATCTGCCTACAAGAGGTATAAAGCGGGGTCAGATGTATAGAATTAAACTGGACAGTTCATTTTTTAAAAGGTTGTCATTTATCCACTTCCATTCTCTGATAGACTCACCTTTGATCTATCTCTTCTATTTGCTTTGCTTCTACTCCGTTCTACAGAATTAGTCTATCTGGGTTGCAAAATTCAGCATGATCATAAGATGACAGCAAAGAGAATTTTTTATATCTTTTCACTCAGGTTGAGAACAAATTCTGTTAAACTGTAAGTAACATTTATTTTTTTTCTTTCTGAATTTCAGTTTGAATCCAGAATCAAAATTCAAGTGCTTACTCAGGAAAAAAAGAAGCCAAAGGATACCTGGATAACACACATTTTATGTACTCTGTACTTTCATCCTCGGGTGTCAACGTGGTGTACAAAATGATTTATTTACCTACAGTTACCAATGGCCTTAGAATGCAATGTCATTTAATCTGAAAATTAAATGTATATTAATGGCACAAGAAAGTTTTGCTTACCATGCTGGTGTCTTCAACTTGAATAGCTTTTCTGAGGCATGGATCACTCTTGTGTGATCATTTGCCAAGACGCTGGCTCCCAGGAAAAACCCTACTTCCCAATAACTTTGCAATTTCTCCAAGTTTCCTTTCTTCCCAAGCAGGCTGCTTATTTTAACTCCTGAAGAAATTAAAATTGTATTTTAGCTGTAATGGTGGGAATTCTGGAACCCAGAACCCCAACCCATCTAGAAACTGTCAGGCTGAGGAATATAGGCGTACGTTTTTCAAATTTAATAGGTTTAATAAACCTCAGCATAAGTTGTTACTCACTAAAGTACTACAAATTTAAAAACTGCCTAATTTCAGGATATAATTGTTTTCATGTATTTATGACTTGCTCTTCATTTCTGCACAAGTTTTAACTAACTTCAGAGATAAGGTCAAAAACAAAATAACGAGGTTTAAGGGGACCTAGCAGAAACTGATAAAAAGGATAATGTGTTGTCAACAGAAATCACAAAATTATTGTTATGGAGCAACCTTCATTTCTTTCATCAAGGTTTCAGTGGGAAGTCTGTGGGAATTGAATTGAGATTTTTGTTTGTTTGTTTGTTTCTCATCAATTAGAAAATTGGCCTGCTATACAGGTAGTCCTCGACTTACAACCATTCATTTAGTGACATTACATCAGCACTGGAAAAAGTGACATTTGACCATTTTTCACACTTACAACTATTGCAGCATCACCATGGTCACTCAATCAAAATTCGGATGTTTGGCAACTGGTTCATATTTATGACAGTGGCAGTGTCCTGGAGTTATGTGACCACCTTTTGTAACCTTCTGACAAGCAAAGTCAATAAGGAAGCCAGATTAATTTAACAGCCATGTTACGAAAGATCGTAAAATGAGGCAAAACTCACTTAACAAGTGTCTTGCTTAGCAACAGAAATTTTGGGCTAAATTGTGTTCGAAAGTCAAGGACTACCTGTATTAGCTTAATAATACCTTGTATTAACCCAATAGCCTCATGTTGCTGGAAGAATGGAAATTTTACAGTAGGTAACTATTACTACAGATTCTATATTTATATTTATATGCGAGTTGATTGAGGAGGAGACCACGGAC
>AZIM01000448.1:455451-470736 GCA_000516915.1 Ophiophagus hannah | reverse complement strand
ATAGATAGATAGATAGATAGATATTAGCAAGCTGTGCTCATTCCTTTTACAATTCCCAACTTTCTCAACTAGCACAGCTCCCAATGTGCTGGCTGGAAATTCTGGAAGCTGGAGGACTAAAGCAGTGATGGGAGGCTTGTGCACAACCTAGATTCTGTGCATGCACAGATGAAGCTTCGCTTGCAGGCTCAGTTCCTAACAGGCTACAGACTGGGAGCGGTCCACAGCCCGGGGGTTAGGACTAACATATTGGAAAACAAAACACTGTGAAATATTGGGCCTAACCTAAAATAGATAAAATTCTGAATTCCCTAGAAAGAAATTCAGGTTTCTCTATAGAGTTGACCTCCACATAAACAAGCACAACGTTGATATAAATTTTGACGTTTTGCAGTAATTACAGGTCTCCTTTGTTAGAAAAATCCTGTCAACTCAGAGAAGCTAAGGCATGTTAATTATTAATCCTCCCTTACTACATTAGGCAATATGCTTTTGTAGCATTCATTATATCTTTTATAATTATTCCCAAGAGGAAACACTAACAGGATGATGATGAATCAGTTCTTCTTGTACAAACCTTATTTTGCCACTCTCAGCAAGCTCACATAATAACTATGTTAGAGCACTGTTGAAATGTCCTCCGTGCAGCATTTTTTGGGCAGTAATAATAAATAGCACAATCCAGAGCTTATTAGTTAGGAATGACTTAGAATGGTTCTATTTTTCCACACACACAGGCACATGTGCACGCGTGCACATACACACAGACTGATATTTTGCAGCAGAATTAGGAATTTAAAATGAATAACACTATGAACAATTATTAAGATTTAGGGAAATTTTCTGATCTTTCATCATTGGCCTAATGTTCACATTTATTTCTGAATCTGATGCTCATCCCATTCTTTCTTCTGCACATATTTCATCATTCAAAAGTAGGTATCACCATCAATGAGGCAGTATGTTTAGTGACAGGATGTCTCAAACCTACACCAATTGAAAATATATATTCTCCCTCTGGCATTGCCCCACCTAAGATCAGGAGAGAGTTGCAGGAGACACTGAGGGAACTAAACAAGAGAATAACCTTCAACATCCTCTGAACGGACATATCTCCCAAACCATCTGACTGAGATCTAGGAACAACTTTATGGCAAGGACAAACATTCTTGAGGAACAAAAACGAATTAAAAGATGGAGGAAGGAGTAACATTAAAGGAAGATATGGCTGAAGGATCCGACCTCCCTTATATTACCAGGAGGACCCTAAATAGGCTAAAAGTTGGAGTGCCAAAATGTAAAACTAATATGGTCAAGTAGAGGCTCTTAACAGATAAACAACACACTGTGTGAATCTGGAGAGACACAAAGCCCGGATCATCTGCTGATATGTCGGCTACTACCAAAAATATGTACCGATAATGACTTATTTTTGGCTTTGCCAACAACAAAGCCAAGAAGGTGTCTTCAATAAAATTTGACCTAGACATGGAAGAAGAAACATTCAAGGAGCAGTTACAAATTAACTCCTGGAAACAGTTAAGTTGCATAATTCTCAATTTATATTCTTTCTCTCTCTCTCTCCCTCTCTTTCTCTTTAGAACAGAATTAATGTCACTTGTGAAGTCTATTTACATACAGCAATCCTATGTTTGTACAAACTACATCCTGTGAGCCATCAGCACATTCTACAGTTGGGGCAGATAGATTTACCTAAGCAAGTCGAGCATGTGCAATAGGAAACTGCAGTTGGGCCAGAAATCTAGGCGCATGGACTCACTACATTTCATATTTGTTTATTTAAATTTTGAGGCCATTCAAATCCTTAATTCTGGGCAACTAACAACATAAATAGAAAAAAATTCAGCGCAGAACATTCAGAATTGTTCGCTTGCATTTCTGGTTTTGGAATTTAAAATTCTTACTATATTTGATAGTACAGTATCACTTGTAGCTTCAAGTTTTGGGGTTCTATAATCTCCCAGGATTTGAAATGGACACCTAACATTAGAACCATCTTCAAAAAGGCACAACAAAGAAGGCTCTTCCTGCATCAACTTAGGAAGTTCAGGCCGCCCCAGGAGCTGTTGATATAATTCTACAGAGGAATTATTAAATCCATCTGTACTTCTATAACTGTCTGGTTTGGTACAGCATTGAAACAGGATAGGTACATACTCCAATGAATAGTTAGGACTGCAGAAAAAAGAACTGCAACCAGCCTGCTTTCCAAAGAAGACTTTCATGTTGCATGGAGAACTGAGAAAATAACTACAGACTCCTCACATCTTGGACATAATCTGTTTGAACTCTTCTCAGGATGCCACTATAGGGCATTATATGCCAAAACAACTAGACATAGGGACAGTTTTTTTCCCTTGTGCCATCTCTCTGCTGAACATCTAATCCCAGTACTATCTTATGTCTAAGTATATTCACCCATGTTGTATGGCTGTAATATTATTATTATCCTTTTCATTTTCTTTACTACCCCCTATTATTGGTATCATTATTATGATGATGATTATTTTGTTGCATTGTATGTACAGGGAGTGCTTCTGCACCGGGTACAAATTACTTATGTGTCTAATCACACTTGGCCAAATAAAGTATACTATGCTTTTTTAAAGGTTGTACTGTATTTTGCAATTTATCACTATTAGCTGCTTTAAACAGCATGCATGGAAATGTAATTAACAGCAAATTAATTAACTACATGTTTTAGGGTTGTGATAACATAACTGGTATACATTTTTTTCAAATGCAAAAATAAAATGAAGAGTTGGTTGCCTTCCTAAAACCTGAGCCATTTCATACCAGAAACGCCTAAAAGAAATGCAACTGGCATTGAGATTTTATATCTAGCATATCAAAGAGAATGCTCAATTAATTGCTGCTACTTCTAGCCAGGCTGAGAAATTTTAAATTTTTTCATTAATATCACTAGAGGACAAAGACTTCTGTATCTTAAGACAATCCTCTATGACACTTCCCAAAGTTGCGCTCCTCATGCCTCAAATATAATCACTTTCAAACATGTTTCCTGGTTCGGTTTTGGGGTGTAGTCTTCAAATACAGAAAAGAGACAAAAAATATCCTACCCAGCTCTGTGAAATAATTTTCTTTGCAAATTGCCAAGAGGTACACATTGGAATGCAGCATTTGGACAACTTTGATGCCAGCCAAATGAGAACTCCTAAGATAAAACATCCTTCCTCCTAATACCACCAAATAATCTGAAGCTCATAGAAAGGAAGATATGTTCGATGATCAGTCCTCATAAGAGACAACATTCTTCGATCCTATTTTTTTAAAATTCTCTCCATATAATCAGCACTTTTCCACAGCCTATGCACTTGAATCCTAAAATGAGTCGAGTTATCTGGCAAGAGGTTACTTGCTATCAGATTTGAACTATGGAAGACAAGATCCTTTCTCCTCTTTTATCAGACATGAGCAGAAAGGTACTCAGTGTGTATTTCTTATTTCAGCAAATATAAGGTAGGATAAATGGTTCTCCTGATCACACTATTATGCTACAGTTACGAAGCACCAGAGTTGCATGACATTTAGTCATAGTCTGATTTCATAATTTTTGTACTGAGAGAATTGGGATAAATATTATTCTGGGATTCCATCTCATGTTTTCAAAGGTGTTATTTGTTCTTGCAAGTAACAAATATTCTCCTCAGTCTGCCACCTCAGGAACTTTTGAATTCTCTGCAGGATCAGCTTGGCTTTTGTGCTGCCTTCAAGTTATAGTTTTGTGCAGGTTCTTATCTTTTCTGCTCAAGTCACAGCTGTATATCCTTCTTAGTTCATAAAACAGTGAGGGATACAGGCAAGTGTTGGTAAGGAGCGCATAGCAACAAAAGATGTTTGAGCTAAATCATTTTGTTATTAGTTTAGGTGCTGTTCCTATCCAGAGAGACTGTGGGTGGCCTACATTCTCTTCCCTTACCAAGAAAATTTAAATAGGAAAAAATATCATAAAAGAACAACCATCTAAATAAAAGTCAAACTACAAAGAAAACCATGGCTACTGAAGAACAATAAACATCCAAACACAACCAATGTGGGCTTTCAGTTATCACTCTCTCAAAAATCTAAGTTTTTATAGCTATCTTAAAACTCAAAAGGGTAACATTGTTCTTCTGCAATAAAGACTACAAATAAATGTGATGTAGGCACAGAAAGTACACAATAATTCTAGTAATAATTCTGGAAAATCAATTTGCTTTGCTAGTTGTCTGCAAGAGAAGAAATGGTAACTTTTTCCAGTATCTATCACCATATGACTTTAAATTGATCAAATGTATCACACATTAGCCAAAATTCACCCACATTTTGTAGTATGTATCATCTGTGTCCTTTTTTTTCCTATTAAAAATGGAAGTCATATTAAATATTGACATTTTTCCATATTTGTCATGTCTCCTGACTGACTTCATCTCAGAAGAACATCATTAGTCCCCTGGATATAGGAAATGAAGAGGCTGAGCTGGAAGTCAGGGTTAAAAGTGTCATAACTTGGAGTCATTGCATTGTCATAAAAGACCTAAGTCCAGCCACCCGTGAATTCTGCTGACCCTTAATCTAGTGCCAATTTAGCTTTGACTGTTGGTTGACTAGATTTTTATATTAGAGGCAGTAATAATAAACTCTTCTGTGCTTTGAAATCAACCAATGTTTCTGGTTCATTTCACACTGAGGAAGAATAAATGCAGCAAATTACTAAGGTAATAAAGTGAAGTCTTATTCCTTTAAGGCAAATCCTTCAAGTTCCAGAGAGCTGCATAATTCTTCTCTAGATGGGGATGCCTCTGTGGACCACCCAGAAACTGCATTTGGTACAAAATATAGTGGCCCAGATACTGGCAGGACTGATCTTCCAAGATCACATTATACCTATGCTACAAGCCCTATTCCATTTACAGAAAGGCTTCTGCATGCTGTTTTACACACACACACACACACACACATGTACGTCTAAGTTCCTGCAGGTACATCTTCTCATAACTACATCAACCTGTCCACTTTCACCAGCAGCTTTTGGTCATACCTCACATTCTACTAGTTTAGCATAATAAAATCAAACACCTTTTTAAAGGATAGCTCCCTCAAGTCACTCAATGATTTTTGATCAGTAGAAGATTCAAAACAGAAGGAAGCCTACTGTTGATGCAGAAATCAAAGTTTGATAAGATAGACAGAAACAGTTTTTTACAAAATGCAGATTAATGGAATCTGTTTCCTTCAGAACGTAGCAAAACGTAGCAGAACGTAGCTTGTTTAGTAGGGTACAGCTTCCTCCACCCATATCACGAAGAGCTTGCTACTTCTTTTTGCTATACCAACCTGTTTACAGATTTCTAAAAGCTTTTACAAGGCTACATACATACTTCTGGCCTAACCAATGCAGTTTTTCTTTTGTATACAAAAGAAAAGCCTGCATGAGTTATGAGTGGTGGAAAGTCTGCGTGATATGCACAGTCTATCAACCACTGACATTTGTAGAGATAGGAAATGCATCCATCTGAACACAGCTTGCAAATGCAGAGCAGAAAAGGAAAACCAGGTTAAAAGAAACTCAGTGGGAAGCTATAAGAATAAAATGAGTAAGGAGAATATGAAGAGAATATTGCAAGAAAGATTGTTCATTTGAAGAAAACAGCAAATCTTTAGTAAAGTAAACTGGTTAATACAATACCAAGCATCACATTTGTTAAGGTTCTAAAAAAAACTTTGACTGGGAATTGAACTGAATGACTTGAAGTTATATAATTTAATGAAAGAATCAGCAGAATTAGTTACATCTTCAGACAAGTTATCAACCAATAAGGAACTTTGCACAATTCAAAAACATATATAGCAGAAGCTGAAATTTCACTTTTGTTTTTAAAAATATACTTACATTATTCTTCTGGCAAATAATTTCCTGTAAAAGGGGAAAAAAGCAGATGAGAGAACTACCCATGAACAACGTATGCATCTACTTACTGAATACTTAACAAAAATATACTTACTTTTGTTTGCTCTGGGAATTCTAGATTTTCTTCACAAAAATCTGTTGCTTGGCATAAAAATAAATTGCTGATAGGTGCTACATCATATTAGCATTTTATTAGTTGCTGAATGAAAGGGCTTTAAGTATCACTAAAATTTCTCATTTTATTAAATCAAAAGGTTTGGCCCTAGAAATTAACCAGATGAAACTTTTCTTGGAATGAGCATAGGCGACTAAGAAAAGCTTCATGTGTTAAGTTCAAGTGTATCAATTAAAAATGAAGAAGAACAAAAAAGTAACTAGACAGTGAAAAAAATTATCACAACTATTTACAGAGCATTATTAATTAATCAATCAATCTGCTTTCATGTTTATTCTGAATATTTACACCGATATAAAGCTGAACTAATAGCATGTCAGCACCCACACACTAACATTTTTTGTGTATTCCAGACCTGTTTCTTTTGCACATTTTAATCATTTATGACATGGGTGTCAAACTCGATCGCGTCACATGATGTGTCATGACTGTTTTTTCCTTTGCGGAGCTGGGGTGGGTGTGGCCTGCATGCGATGCATCCGGCCCGCGGGCCGCCAGTTTGACACCTCTGATTTATGATATCAGGAAAAAAGAAGGTCCAATCAAAAAGGAAAAAGGGACCTAAATTCTTATCCTACTGAACTGCATGCTCTCATCCTAGGTAACTGTTCAGTGGAATAATGTTGTTTTGTGTCTTTGCTAAAAATAGTTCTATTTGTTACTGGAAACCTCATATTCATCAACCGTTATTTATAACAGCATCACAATTGGCTAGAACTGACAGCAACATGATGACGTAGTCTCATGTGTATCACAGTGTTTCTGAATATAAAACATTTCCTTCTTGAAATCTTTAATATGAAGCATATGAGTAAAATTCCAAGCTACCCCAACTAAAATACCTCTGAGGAGTTTGAGGAGTAAAAGTAGATAAAAGCACATGTTTGTACATGAATGGAAAAGGTTAATATCACCATCCCATTTGGCTTAAGTCCTACATGTACATAGGAAGATCATGTAGGAGATGATCAGGCTGAACCTGAGGAAGGGGTCAAATGTGCCATCCTCATGAGTCCCCTCATGCCCACAAGAGATCTAAGTCCAGCACACCTTGAATTTCTTCTACTGTTATCTCCCACTAATTTCCCTTGGCCGTTAGTAGTTCAGATTCTTGTAGAGAGCTCAAGCTTACAATAAACCTTTATACCATTTGAATTGTCTGGATCTCCTGATTTTCCTGGCGCTCACAGATCTGGGATACACATTACAATACATTTGATAAATTTATATTTATTGCTACTGTTATACCAAAAGGAGAATTTTGTCAGGGAGAGATTTAGTTTCAAGTGGAGTAATAAAGTCCAACTGTCTATCCAAAGGCTTTTTAATGGATGAGGCATACATTCTATAGAATGTCTCTATCTCCTGATAGAGATGGTAACTTTTTGACAAGTATTGACCTGTATGAAATACACCTAAATTGTATTTGCACATTGAAACATAAGTATCTTTGAAAGAATGGAACTTGAAACTGGACTTCACAAATAAAATGTATCTACAACCCAAAGTTGATAAAACATGGGATCCCAATCCCATTTTTTCCCTGCCATGAAAAAACAGAAGAGTGGTATGTTTTTTGACTGCCTTCAACAGTCAGAAGTTCTGAAGGCCAAGACACAAATAACTGTTTTACCATATGCTAGCTCTCATGTAGGCCACTCCAGCTGATGCAACCATTAGTAGAGATCATCCTCACTTTCTCACATCCTTTGTATATTCAGCTGGTATTAAGCAACAAGAAAGTCTTTTTTGTTGTGGTTCTTACTCTGTGAAATACCCTCCCTCTCAAGATAAAGCTTGTGTCAGTCTCATTACAACTGACAAACAAGCTGAAAACATGTTCATTTATCTTCACATTAGATGCCTCAAGATGGTATCCTTCCACAACTCGAAGCCATAGGTTTACATATTCTGGGCTATTTCAGTCTTCTTATCTGATCAATCTGATCGCTGTTTAAATGTAGTGACTTGCATTTTAATGTTGCAAACTCTTAGGAATTTGTGGCTAGATATAAACAATTTAAATACACAGATAAGTAATATAAGAATAAATTCTATCCCAGAGCATAGAATGGGTTAATTCTAGAATCCAGATACATGTGCTGTGAAACATATTTAGTATTTACCTCTTGCATTTTTCATATTAAAACGATTTAGCAATAAGCCACTTAGATGACTAACCATAGTAAGCATTTAAGGCAGCTTCTTAAAAAAAAAATTAGTGGGAAAAGTCAAGGAATTTTTTTAAAAAGGAAAAAATCTATTTTGAATATATTTCCTCCCTTTGCTTGATAAAGTCATTATTTTTTATAATCCACATCTGCTTGAGACTGAAGGAGAACTTTCTTCAAATTCATAGAAAAAAATAAAAACAGAACCACAGAAGTTCCAAGAACCACAGGCTTATGCATATGAGGAGCTTCAGTTTCTGCAATAGTTTTACTTCTAACCTCACTTCCTACATCAATCTTGTTCCAACATGGGACTTTTCAGATAGGCTGCGTGTGCACAGCACTCAAGGACCCTGAACTGTTTCCAAGCTTCTAGGCCATCATGGCAGAAACTAAAACTGAGAATTGCGTAGGTACCAACAATTCCACACAACACAATCATACATTTCTCTGTATCTTTCTCAAGTCTGCCTTGTTTTTACCCAAGCTCTGCCTTAATGTTAGAAAAGCATTTGTACCTTCAGTGATTGCAGAGAATCTGTGTTTGTATCACAGTAGAGAATAATGTTGTTGGCCATACTGAAGCTCTCTCGAACTCCTAGATGATAGAAGAGGGAGGGCTGACGGAAAGCATCACTCATTTCCACCACAGCAATATCTGAAAGGAAGATCAAAATATATGCTAATCAAGTACAGTACTCAAAAAAAGATAACCCATTAACTTCTCTCAGTAATTATTTTACTCAGCTGTAATCCTGAAAAGACAAAATCTCTTGAAAAGATTATTTGAAAATCAACTATGACTAACTAACAAAATGTAAACATTTTTTATTCCAAAAAGATAACCTTTAGCTAAAAAATAGAGGGAAGATAATCAGCATCTTCTCTTTTTCTTCAGCATGATTGTGTTCCAAGGGGAATCCACAGTGCACAAGGAGTTCCCATTTAGAATAAAGAGGCAGGCTGAAATATCAAGAAGCCTCAAAAGCTCTTTGAAGCCCATTAACAGAGAAGGACCACTGGAATGCAACATTTCATGCTTGTAAATTTAATCTTTGGAGTGGTCTTTCACTGCCATTGGAAATATGTGGCATTCGTAGCTTTCCTTTGATGGTCCCGTAAGAATCCTGGCTCTTCACCTCATTTGGCTCTGAAGTTGCATAGCTAAATAATCTTCATATAATGTTTCCACATGGATATAAAACCAAATGTTTTCAAATCCTTTCCATTGCAATGTGTCTACATTTATTTACAATGGACAATTCTGGGTCATATTCTAACATACACAGGTGGTTGGCTAAGAGGAACTGTTTGCACCTTTGAGCACATGGAAAATTTAGCACAAGATCAAAAGTAGGAAGAAATTGGGATTTTTGTGAGAATCTTGTTGCTACTAAGGAAATTCTTCAAAGGAACACAAATGAATACTTATAAATTCTTCTTTAACAAATAACTGCAAAGGGCTTCATGTTGAGTTCTCTTCCTGATGATCCGGAATGCTCCAGTGCCACCAAATGAGCTTTTTTTTATCAAGATTGTGGACATTTTGTTAATTCAAAAATTGTTCCATGGAGCTCTTTAACCACCCTTTAGTGGAGCGATTTCAGCCTAGTGCTGCAGTTGTTTCTAATGAAATTATTCCTGCTACAAAAGAAAACTCTGTAGAGCTGATTTAGCAGTACTAAACCTCTACCATGTTTTTTTTCCATTTTCCATAAGACTTCTTGCTAGATAAGTGTTCTAAAGGAAATAATCTATTGTACCTATAAATTTTACTCAACTCCATTAAAAGTGAGTTTCCTGTGATAACCAGTGGAAGATAACACTCTACCAATTGAATTATGGACCATGTCTCATAATGAATATACATTTCTATAAGCCAGTATTGTTTAACCCTTTCAAAACCTTTTCCTTTTTAAAAAGAAAAAGTGAAATGAATGCTAAAATATTTTGCTATACTTAAAAATTCTATCATAAATCTCAATGCAGTTATGAATTTGGATGCAACAACATATTTCAACAACATCTGTGTAAAACTTGTTGAGAGAAGTCAGGTCAGCATAACAGTCAACATTTTCAATACTTGCTGTGGATTAATAGTGAATGCTGAAAACCCATTTTATTCCAAGGTATAATAAAACAAAAGCAGCACATTCTGTATCTTGGAAGATATTTGTGGAATACATTCAAATTCAAATTATTCAGAGAATACTGAAGTTCAGCATAAACATGATTTAAGAAATATTATAAATTAGGCATCGGTGCTCACAGGACAGAGATAGAATATATTATCAAGGAGTATTCATTAACTTGAAGCGCACAATAAAAGGGATTATTTCAAAGGCACATAAATCTCGCTTAAATAAATTTATTAAGCAATGTCATTTATAATCATTCCTTTAAAGCAAGGCACTTCTAAGTCCATTATTGTCTTAATCTGACAAAACAATATATGATAAAATTATACAGCGATAATTATGCATTTTTATAAGGACAAAGAGGCTGTATCTCAAGCTAAAATCAAAGTTAATCAAAATGAAGCTAAGACACTAAAGATACTTTTGTTGAAGTTTATAATGTAAATCATCCAATAATCCAAGAACTATGAGTTTTTAACAACACTCACTAAGGTTTCCATCCATTATGAAACCACAAAAGTTACTCTAGAAATGATCTAACTGTATTATTGTTTAAGCTGCCCAAACATGTTTGACTTCTACAGGACATTTTTTTAGAATAATAAAATCAAGTAAGTTTCTACCTTTGTTTTATTTGGATTCTATATTGATTTCATTGGCCATGACTGGATGATGACACAAACCAGCTGCTCTTATTTACTACTTTCCATATTATATTTTATTCAATGTACTTAAAGGAAGGAAGAGGGCTCACCTGTTGAGTGCTTGTGCCCCTCCAACCAACCCTACCTCATTAGCAGGTATCTGAATCTCTGTCTCATCCTTCCTCTTTCCAAAATATAGCAGGGGCTTGAGCCATTGCCCCTCCATTCATGACACTCAGGATAACTCCAATGAAGCAACTGCCTCCTCCTCCTTCTCCCCTTCAGCTGACCCATAGAACTGCCTGTCACTTCATTGCGAGGAGGGGAAACAAAGGAGCCGTGGATCATTAAGAAATCCTCATTCCTGCTCCCCATTCTAACATGTTCCCAAGGACTCCCTCCTTCAGGGAGCAAGAAGGCTCCCTGTCAACTGCCAGCATCCCCCACCCAGTCTCACCTTGCCAGGAGACATTTGAATTGCTCCCTCATTCTTCCTTCAGTGGCCACTGCAGTTAAGACATTTCAAATTTGGGGCACAGTTCAAAGCAGATAATGGCCATTCACTCATTAAGACCCGCAGTCAGCTGATTGGGCACAGAGGCCAGAGGGAGGTTGGAAAGAGGGCAAGGATATGCCCCTCACGCCATGCAACCTACTTCCTGGGAAGTGTACTTGGTGGCACTGAAGCAGCCACAACTTTGCCAAATTTCAATCCCACTGAATTCATGGATCCCAGATTTTGGACGGATTCTGTAAATTAGACTCTCTGAGGTACATTGATTCAAAAAATGGTTACTTTATGATACATCATTTTACCCAATTGAAGGTTACAAAGTATCAAGCAGATGAAGTTTCAGTAGCATATAGATTGCAAATGGTTTCTCCATGTCATTATTCTCACTAAAAGATTAATATTGCAGCATTGGAAAGATAAATGTATGGCTCCATTTATCCAATGGATTGAAAACCTGATTGTACTTGCCACTTACACATAAATTTTGTATGGACAAATATAATGAAAAATAGGAGTCATTTATACAGAAAACAGCAGGTTAAAAAAAGACAGTTGTAGCAATGTACTAGAAATGAATAATATTTGTATTTACATATAATATATATAGTATTGTAATTGTTTATTGTTATGATGACGTATTATGGTTGTTGTATTTCTTTCATGTTTTTATTAAAGCATTTCCTGTGTTCTTTTTTCCTCTTTGAGAACTTATGTTTTACCATCACTATTATCTTTCGGTTCTGTTCTTTTTGCTTCTATTATTTAAAATCAATAAAAAAGAAATATATGCAAAATTAAAAGTTGCATTTTATCTGCTGGGCACTCTTTAATTTGCAAGATTAAAGGTGACAATTATTAACAAAATTAAATAATAGACCTTTGCATGTTTTAACAGCTATTTTGCCTAAGCCAAAGGATATTTCTGTATGTGGGAAAATGTGCATTCCATTTCTGGAAACTTATCTATGCAAGCCAATAAGTTAGGGTTTTTTTACGTGAAAACTGTGTTTCCAGAGCTGAATTACCCTGTGACTCGAGATATATGAATTCCAGCCTCACACATTAATTAGCTCAAAGGAATATTATTTAGGCAGAGACCAACTTGGGTCCTTTTAGTGGGAAGAGAAGAAAGATGCAAGGAGATTTAGAATTAAGTACATTGGTATGAAATCAGAAAGTAGGGAGGCATTGGAATTTTAAGGGCCTGAAGTAGGCACACTCACAACATGGCTTCTATGCTGAGCATGCTGATTACAAACACTTGTTTCTTTAAATGTGAATTACCCAATCCATGACCAAATTTTGTTGGCTCAAAAGGTATTTTTATAAATCAATATAATGTTTAAGAACTGTATTTAGCCTTGTGCTTGTGATTGCAATGTCCAATTTACTGAAAAATTCCAAGAATAAACTTGGTAGCCTCCAAATGTTTAGAATGTCAAACCACTTCAGTTATCAACTAAATGTTATGTGGCTAAAACCAAGGGGACGACAGACTCTTACAACTGTTGTCAAAATGAGGAAAGCAGCATACTAATGTTAAGCTAAATGCCTGTGCCTTTTGAACATTTATGCAACATTGTGACATGCACTGAAAAAGAGCAGGGCTTGAATCCCAAAATTGCAACACTGCCTATGTTATTTTGACCCCTTTGTCCTCCCTGCAGATGTAATGCCAAATATCTCAAAGACCAAGGCAGTCTACTCATGTGTTACTCTTCTGTAAAACTCTGACTAAATTCAGCTAGCACTGTTGTATCTCTGACACAAATCATGGTATTGTGGATCATTTACTTAGCATGTAAAAAGAAATCTTTATCTCTCCAGAGAAAGCTTGCATTACCAATTAGACATGCAATGCATATTTACAATTGCTCTCTTCTCAAAATTAAGAGAGAAAGAGACTATAGATAAATATTACTGGAATGCCTTAGTAATATTTGGAGCCAGTTTTGTGTAGTGGTTAAGGCAGCAGGATAGAAACAGGAAATCATGAATTCTAGTCCTGCCTTAGATGCAGTACTGGGTATCTTGGGCCAGTCATTCTCTCTCAGTCCCAGGAAGCAGGCAAGGGCAAACCACTTCCAAAATCTTACTGAGAAAGCTGCAGGGACATGTCCCTGGAGTAAAAAAAACAACAACCAACAACGACGAATCTAAAAGAACCAGAAAAAATATAGTCTTATTCACTTCTTTTGGTTCTCCAGCTGATACATTATTTAATTAAAATATGGCAAAAGTGTGCTGTTTTATATGATTTTCCTCTTTTGCGTATACATCATTTATGCTTTTACTGTATTATATTGTACTGGATTGGGTGTTCTCTAAACCTATGTAAATAAATAAATAAAATCCCTCAATTATAGAAGGCAACAATTCCGATTGCCAATTCGGGATTGTGAAAAACAAGGATCTGTCATTGTTCCTTGCTTAGTATTTATAACTATCTTTACATCTATCTAAGGGTCTCAAGGAAGAGTTTTATCAATGAGGGAGCATTTCTTTTACATATGCTTGTTCCCAAGTAACTGATACCAATTCCCTGTGCATACAAAATCCGTACAATGCATACACTATATCCAAACAAATTCATTCAGGCATTTTCTCTGCTGATTTGCATTGATGTGTACTGTATCATTCCTAATGACACAGCATGAACTTTAACAGTTCCACTGGGGTAGTCCCCTGCTTGCAGAATTTTTCGTTTGTCCTTTCCATTGTGGTTTTTAAGACATGGAAAGATTCTCAGTTATTTCTTTTTAAATACAACTGGTTCCCAAACTAAGATGTACTTCTGAAATCCCACGGTTGGTTCATCAACATTTTATTGGGGGCGGGGGGGGGGGATACAGAACATTGTTATGCATTTGTAACTCCTTTGGGGAGAAAGCAGGATATGAATGAATTGGGGGAAAAAATAATGAATCCATTTTGTGCTTTCCCAGATCTGTCTTTTCTTTTTTTCTCACTAGAAAAGGTTCCATTTTTACCAAAGTTTTTTAGTGAAAAACTTTTCACTAAAACAGATGCTCCTAATGACTTTCCTCTGTCACTAACTTCTGGCTCATCCCAACCTCATGGACTGGCAACCTCTTCTCAACCGCTTCAAATCTAACTCTATTCCCTTTCAGTTTCTCTTCACCAATTTCAGATCACAAATGCTTTCAGGACAGTGGTGCGTTTCAAATATTTTTACCACCGGTTCAGTGGGTGTGGCTTGGTGGGCATGCTTTGAGCGCACGTGTCAAATGCGCACTTTGCACAAGCGCAGAGGCTTTCTGACTCGCCTCCTGCAATCCTGCACTCTCCCTGTCACTTCAGCAGCTGCCGCGCAGCAATCTGCTATGGCGCGCAAAGCAGCTGCACTTCAAAAGCAAGGAATAAAGGTTAGCATGGGAGCGAGGGTGGGCCCAACAGCAGAGCGTTGGAGAGAGCCGGTTTGGTCTCCGCTGCTCATTGGCACTACCGGCTCGGCAGAACTGGTAGAAAACCACCACTGTTTCAGGAGCTTGCTACTGCGGACTGGGTGAAAGCAAAAGGCAGAGGGCAGCAGAGCAAGGAGGACAAGGAAGGAGTATCAGCAGAGAAAACTAAAGCATAGTAGAAGTATGCCAAGAAATACACTCCACTCAATGGAGAGAAGTCCTCAATGTTGTTGTTGCTTACAAGGTGCATGGGTTGGTTTAGGCCAGGGGTCTTCAAACTTGACAG
>AZIM01000448.1:436571-455373 GCA_000516915.1 Ophiophagus hannah | reverse complement strand
ACAAGTCTTAAACTTGCCAAGGTTGAAGAACCTTGAGTTAGGCCCTTAGCACGCATTGACAGAATGTGCATACCCTGCAACAAATACATCTACCAGTATAATCTTTATCCCTACAATAAGCACTCTTTATAATTTCTAATGTGCATTTCAATCACTCTTTCAAGGAATTTCCTGGACAAATACTTTAAAAATTAAAATAGCAAACCAATGCTTTAGCTTTGTAAATGCATTTTAAATAAGGAGAAAAAGAATCCCTTTCTATGGGTTGACAATTGTGGTCAGAAGGGTTTCCTAGCTAAAAAACATGATCAGATTTGGAAAACTGGAGACAATGCCTTCACCTCTAGAAGAAAAGGATTTGCATTCCTTTTGATCCCCATCTCCAATTTTCCTTTTTGTCTTTACTTCAGCTGCATATATGACAACGGAATACAACAGTAACACATTTCTAAGAAGGTAACATTTCAGAAGAACACGTAGAACAACGAGGGAATTGTAATAAACGAAAAAAATTTAAAACTTTCCACTTAGCTGGCACTGAAACCTCAGAAACAGACATGAGAGATCACAAAAGATAACATTGCAGAAGGAACTCAACAGAATTTTTGTGCTTGTGATTTATCCAGCTATCTTTAAATAGTTCAGGAAAGATAGGCTAAATATATTTCTATACATTTTGGGGGGGGAAAGAAAGAGGTACTGTTATAGAACCAAGCTAGTACACAGAACGCTAAATTCTTCTAGTTACAGAAAAAACGTGAGCTTTGGGATATGGATGGAATGGTATAAAAATTGCAAGAGGAAGCAACTATTCCCTGATTACTTAACACTCAACACAGAGGCAGGTTAAGAATACTTCACCTTTTTCAGTGAACCTGTGGGTTTGGCATTCCTGTAAAAATTCATTTTCTTTGTCTTTCAGTGGCCATGGGGATGGGGTTGTAATCCAATATGTGGGGTCCATCATGTCACCTAGTTTGGTAATGAAATGTCTGCAAAAAACCCACCAAAATCAGAGCGCACCAAGGAACCCACAGTTTAACCTTCGAGCTTCAAATATTCTCTTCTATTGGGAATTCAATATATCAGTATCCTGGGTGGTTTGTGTGTGTGTGTGCCCCTTTAATGTAAACCTGGGTTTGACTTTTTTTTTTTTTTTTGCTTCTCTCCATTTGTACCCTTCCCCTTGCTTTGTGTATTTTCTGCTTTGTGTATTTTCTTTTCATGTCACCCTTTCTGCCCTCTGAGTGTCCTTGCTTTGATTTTCTTGGGCTTGGCATTTTTGCAAGTCACTTCCAACCAGAGCAGCGATTGGCCTTACTAAACCTGTGTCCTCTTAAGTTTTGAATACGGTGTTTCCATCCTTTGCCATGAGTTATGCTTATTTATTTAGATAATTATATTTTATTTATTAACATAAATGCCTGTCTGTTCACGTAAATGCTCAAGCAGCTTACAAGCATTTTTAAAGTTACAATGTAAAAACGCAACTGTAAAATCAAGTCAATTAAAATAATAGCTTAAGATTACTATCATTCAAATATAATTAAAACAATATTAAAAGCTTGGTGATAAGAGAGGTATTCTCTTTGTTTTTTCTTAAATCCTGGAAGAGAAGGCCAAAGGCATCTTTCAGGGACACTGATGTTCCTAACCATTAATTTATTTACAGTATTTGATTTCCCCCCCACACCTTTATTTTATACAAAGCAGTGAACATAATGCTCCCTATTCTTCTCCAACAACAACCCTGTGGGGTAGGGTGTGCACTGTTACATCATGCCACAAGCCCTGCCTTTTCATACTTGCATTGCAACATCACATGAGAATGTATAAGCAGTGGAGGAAGTTGCATAGCAACGTTGTTATGCAAGTTTTGTCATCTGTTTCCCCCTGCAAATGCATTCCATAGCTTCAGAGCTACCCAGGAAAAGATCATCTGCCCTATACCATACAGCTAAGTTTCTGGCAGCTTGGCTAATTTCAAAAGGTCTCTCCATCAATCTAAGTTAACCAGGGAGTTTAATAAGAGAAGAAGCAACCATTATGGTTGGGTGATGCTGGTAAGAAGTTCAGAATATCTGGAAAGATGCAAGTTGAAATAAGATGTCCTACTATTTGAAGAGCTGAGCCTTACAGAGCCCAACACGTTTCACATTTCATGCTACTGAGTTGTCAGTTTTTATAACCATCCATTATATATACATCATGCAGGAAGTATAGACTGAAAGCATCTGGTCCCAGGATGCTAGGGTGAACCAACCTATACATTGGGAGGATTGTGCATCTTAAATACTTTTCACAATGGTCATGTAGACTACTTTTAAGATCAGCAGAGTTCTTAATAGCAATCCTTAAACTCTTATGAAACTACAGGCAAGTTCCAATAGGAAAGGGTAGACTACCTCAGTCACATGTATCTTGAAGTTGAACCTGAATATGCTGGACTCTGCCAGCCAACTCAAGAATTTCACAGTTTTAAAGCCACACATTTTCCTATCCCCAATCCTCCAGGATTTATTAAAAATGCCTTTCCTTACATGGAGATTCCAAAAATTATTGCAATTGAGTGACAAGAACTTGGATGTGATGCATTGAATCAGGTTTCTTTCAACTATCGATATGTTTTGATCCCAAAGTAGATTGCTCTCTTTATACAAGCAAATAGGCTTGATTAGGATTGTCACCACCTATATTTATTTTAGATATGAATTATAAACATAAAAAGAACAATTAGACATGGGAAATTATTTCTTAAAGGAAAAAAAAAAGCAGATCCATTTTTTTTCCTAGAACTGAAATAGCAAGTTAAAGAGCCCTTGAAAGGAATCCCGGTATATTTGTCATTGGAGGAGAAAAATGTCAAGAGGAAATTAAACATTTGTTTAATCAAGTGCAAGACAATAGGAAATAGCAGGGCCCAGAAAGCTGGGAAGGTAAGGGTAAGTGGGAAGTAACGAGGATGTTTAGGATGATCCGAAAAATGATTTATGATCATAAAACTAAAAAGGGACTGTGGAAAAATGGAAACTTGAGAAAATGGAAACATTTAATGCAGTGGAAATAAAAGCAAAAGCTGAAAATGTCAAGCCGGTTTTCTGTGTAATGAAAAAAAATTACAGAAAAGGGATGAGAACAAAACTGTCAAAAATGTCCATATGTTAATTAGTAAACCCTAATGATTAATATAGATCAAAAGGGGCGTTGGTACTTACCTGAATGCCCTTTCTCTGTGAGCTGTGAAGAGCATCCATTGATTGGGGAGATGTTCTGTCGCTCGTCTGATAGGCTAGTCTTTAATTGTGAGGATGCTCCTCCTCCTCCACGGGACTCCTCCCTAGCGTCCCCAGTTTTGGCGAAGTTGAAGTGATGAAAAACCTTTCTTCTCCTTCACCCTTTCTAATACTTGGCCAGAATAGCGTCCCACCAGACGAAATAAGGGTGGGGAAGGATGCTCTTCGCAGCTCACAGAGAAAGGGCATGTCAGGTAAGTACCAACGCCCCTTCTCTAGATGAGCTGTTCAGAGCATCCATTGATTGGGACATACCAAAGCTTGGCATGTCCTACGGGAGGGCTTCCGTCTGGTTCGGATTCCCCTCTTGGTCCCTGTGGACCCTTTGTAACACTCTCCTGCCAAAAGCGGCCTCCGCAAAGGCGAAGACATTGATCTTATAGTGTCTAATAAAAGGCGACGGCAAGGCCCAAGTTGCTGCCTTGCAAATTTCCTCTATTGGCGCTTGTGTGGCCCATGCCGCAGTGCTCCTGGTCGAATGAGCAGTGATGCCCCTGGGTACAGGAAGAGACTGTGTCTCGTACGACTTTGTAAATGTTGCTCTCAGCCACCTACCGATTGTTGAGGAAGAGACCTTGCGCCCAATGGTGGCTGGTTGAAAAGAAACGAAGAGAGCTTCTGTTTTCCTAAAACACGCTGTGCAGTCTAAATATATGCGGAGAGCTCATCTCACATCTAGTCTGTGCCACTGGCATTCCAGAGTCTGTGTTGGCCTTGGACAAAAGATCGGGTCTGGCTGATGTTATTGCTACTAAGAAAAACCACCTTGTACATTAGAAAATGGAGACTCGTGGTCTTCAGGAGTTCAAAAGGTGTTTTCGTGAGCACGGTAAGGACCTTGTTGAGGTCCCACGTGGGATATTGATGTGCCACAGGAGGCCGTAAATTTGTAGCCCCGCACAAGAAGCTGCGTATGCGTGGGTGATGAGAAATGAACTGCATGTCTCCCCAGGTGATGACCGATGCTATGGCCGCCACCTGTCTTCACAGGTGTTTGGTGATAAACCCTTATCCAGGCCCTCTTGTAAGAACTCCAACATGTGAGCCACTGACGGAGAGACGGGGTCAATTCAAGTCTTAGCGCACCATCTACAGAAAATAGTCCATGTGGCATTGTATATGCAATTTGTTGAAGGGCGCCTGGCCACCTGAATGGTAGATATGACCTTGTTTGAAATTTTTTTCCTCCTCAGACATCTCCGCTCAATCTCTATATGGCTAAGAGGAGCCATTGTGGGTCCGAATAATGAACTGGGCCCTGGGTGAGTGAGACTCTTTCTGGTGGGATCCTCCATGGCTCTGCTGATGACAGATCTGAGATCTGTGAACCATAGTCGCCTGGGCCAGTATGGTGCCACCAACAGCAGTTCCGCTCTCTCTTCTAGAATTTTTTTTTTTTTTGGATCACTCTTGGAATTACCGGAAGTGGAGGGAATGCATAAAGTACACTCGGGGACCAAGGGCAATGGAGAGCATTGATGTTTTTTGCTCCTTGAGACGGGTACCTGGAGATGAACCTCGGAAGTTGTGAGTTGAGGGGAGAGGCGAACAAGTCTATGACTGGTGTACCGAATCTCAGGGCCACTTCCTGGAACAGACTCAGATCAACCGTGGCCCTGCTCAGCCAGTCTGCCTGGATGTTTGACAGACTGGATATGTGCTCCGCCTTGATGGAGAGCAGGTTGTTTTCNTGATGGAGAGCAGGTTGTTTTCTGCCCAAAGGCACAATCTCTCCGCTTCCCTCATGAGTTGCCTCGAGTGCGTGCCCCCCTGTCTGTTTATGTGGGCCTTTGTTGTAACGTTGTCAGGCAAGACAAGTACGTGCTGGTTCCGAATCTGTGGAATGAAGCTGCAAAGAGCTAGGTGAACTGCTCTGAGCTCCAGCCAATTTATGCTGCACGATTGCTCTGTCGAGGACCAATGGCCTTGAGCAGTGAGAGACAGGCAGTGTGCTCCCCATCCAAATAGGCTGGCATCTGTTGTTATGGTAAGCCTGTGGGGATCTCTGAAGAGGCAACCCTTGTTGATTACTGACCTGGTCCACCAGTGAAGGGGTATCAGTACCTTTGTTGGCACTGTGACCTGGAACTTCGAGTTCCTTCTTCCTGACCACTGGTATGAGAGCAGGAACCATTGCAGGGTTCTAGCGTGAAGCTGGGCCCAGGGAACCATAGAAATACAGGAGATCATTTTCCCCAATAATTTAGCCAAGTCCGCCAGGGGTACCCATTTGAGTGCTCTGATCTCCTGCACTGTCATAAGCTTTCTTCCTTATCGGGAGAAAGGAAAACCTTCCCTTCTACTGTATCTACAATGGCTCCTAGATGAACCAATCGGGTTGAGGGACTTAGGTGACTCTTTGCCCAATTTATGGAGAAATCGTGTTGTTGTAGGGTCTGCAATGTTATCTGAGTGTCAATGACTGCCTGATGTGTGGAGGCTGACAAAATCAAAATATCATCAAGATAGCACTGCAGCCAGATGGGTTTACTCCTGAGATGGGCAACCAAGGCTGCAAGAACCTTTGTAAAGGTTTTGGGGGTGGAGGCTAAACCAAATGGAAGGGCTACATACTCAAAATGTTGATTATTGTAACAGAATTTCAGAAATTTACTGTGGGAAGGCCTAATTGGGATATGTAAACATGCCTCCATCAAGTCAATTGACATTAGGACGTCACCCTTTCCGATGCCGAGTAGTATAGATTGTAGGGTGCTCATTTAAATTTTCGATAGACTAGGAAATGGTTTAAGCGTTTTAAATCTGAAATTGCCCTCCACCCGCACCCACCCCCGAACTCTTTGGAACAACAAGAAGATGAGAGTAAAATCCCTGTCTTTTTTGATCCGGTGCCACCAGTTGAATGGCTCGAATCTCCAGTAAATGATGGATAGCTGCTTCCATAAGAGACTTTTTAGCGGAGTCTCTAGAAGAAGGGCATGTCATGAAGAAGTTCAGGGATGTGGATTGGAATTCTAGGGTTAGGCCAAATCTGATGGTATCTCTGACCCAGGCATCTGATGTTGAAGAGTCCCAACGATCCGCAAAAATTTTAAGCCTTCTGCCAATGGGGACGTTGGAATTGGGTCTATTTGGGACGGTGAATGTCCTATTACCTGCTCCCCAGAAGGGTCACTTGGATTGCCCTCCCCTTCTGTTCCTGTCTCCAAAGTCAGATCTTTCCGACTGTTGGCCTGGTTTAAAACCCGAGGATCTTTGGAATCTAGGGGAAAAGGATCCCTGATAGGAGGTTCGAAAGGAGCCCCTCTGAAAGGACTGGTTGTTTCTATTGTCTGGTTTGCGAAAGAGAGGGGAGAATCTTTTTCTTGGTTCAGGTCTCTATGAGGAACGGGTCAAGGGCCATGCCAAACAAATTCTCCTGTAAGGGGAGATGAGGCCAGCTTCCACTTGTGTTTAGTGTCCGCCTGCCAGTGACATAGCCAAAACAATCACCTTGCTGTAACCTGGGATGCTATGGTCCTAGATGAGAATTTAACTGCTTTACAGGTTGCATCCATGGAGAATTCCGCTGCGGCTATGAGCTTAGCGATGTCCTGATGCACCCTGATGTTAGAGGGGGATACAATCTCCCTCAGGTAATGGAGCCACCTTAGGGAGGATCTAGTAAAAAAAGGAAGTGGTCGCTCTGATGACCCACGCATCCGACTGATGTGCTCTGCAGAGAGCTAATTCAGCCCTCTTATCCTCCGGCTTAAGTGCCTCCTCTGCCTCACTGGGAATAGTTGAGGACAACGCTAAGGCAACTACAGGATCATCAACCTCCGACGTATTCAAGGAGGTAGAGAATTCTGATTCCAGGTTATAAAACTTCCTATCATAACTGGGGGGGGGGCAGAGGCCATTGCTTCTGAATTAGGTCAGAGAACAAGTGCGGCACTGGGATTATGTCTGCCTCGGGCACTGGTTGAGAAAAAAATCAAATCCTCTGACTCCTCCTGTAAGACAACTGGTTGGTTAGAGGGATTCGGTTTGTTCAAGCGGGCGGTGTTTTTATCCTTGAACAAAAGAGATTTAAATAATTGACAGCAGAACAAACTCATGAATTTCGGTTGATCGAGGATAAGGCCCTCAACATCCGACATGCCTCCCTAGGGGATCCGCCTCTGACAGTGCCGAATCGCTGTCTTGTGCTGACCCTGAATCGTCCTGTTCCACCTGGTCAATATGGCCTTGCTCATTTTGTAAACCCTGCAGGGGTATATCTGGAACTATGGAAATCTCCTGTTGGAGAGGTACCTGAGGGTAAGGATGTTCCATCCTGCTTAGTGACCGTAGTGATAGGAAATCACAATCAAAAGGAGCCTGTCTGCTGTCTGGCCAGAGCAGTCTGCTGCACCCCCACCACAATACCTTGATATATTGCCAATTCCATCCATGCTCTCACCTTTGCATGGATCTCTTCCAGTAAGTCATCATCTTGACGGACCCTGGCCACCGTTGGAGTAAATGTGGCCTCAGGGGCCCTTCGTGCCACTGGTACTAACCTCGATGAGCTACCTTGGGCTTTTGTAGCTGCACTGCGTCTGGATGACACTGACAGATCCAGAAGGGGTTGCAGAGGGGGACTTGGAGCCTGAATAGGCCTGGTGGGAGATGAAGTCTGAGAATTTTTTTCAGCCTCCTGCATGCACTTCCTCATGTGTTTTTCCAGTACCTTCTGGCACCTATTGGCGTCTTTTTCTGCAGCTTTGGAGGTCCCCTTATAATGCTTTGACTTGTTTTGTGATTTGGACATGCTATTGCCGCTTGCCATTGTGACCACATATTAAAATTTACTGTCAATGAGGCTGCAACGTTGGGTGGTTGGCACGCCCTGGGGCCTGTATCAGGAATGGACAGGGAACCCTAATTCAATTGCTCTCCCTGTTTTGTATGTATTTTGTATAAGAATATTATTATTAATGTTATTCTATTATTCTATTATTATGTTTGTTATTATAGTTATAGTTATAGTTATTATTATTATTATTATTATTGCCAAATTAGCTGAATTTTGGAACACCTAACAGGCCTAGAAAAGGAGGAATTGCCTAATAAGTTGTAGGCCTGCAACAGCTTCCTGCACAGGCAGACACAGGCCTTGGTGCTCGCTGTTGTGCTGCTGATTAATGTTGTGAGGGCCAAGCCAACAATTTCCTCCTTACGAGAGATAAGGGCCCCAAAAAAACCATATATATATATGCTAAATAGAAGGCGCAGTGGGGTAAAATGGGCGCTGATGCCCCCACCCCTGATGGTGTTCCCGGCGGAGAGAAGCCTCAGACCATGGCGCTGCGCTCGTTGATCACAATGGCACAGCTTGAAAAGGTCGCAATGGCAAGGGCTGAGCGCTGTGGGCTGTTAACGACTCGGCAGAGGCGTTGTTGCCTCCGATCGCCCTGGGGGCGAGGAGATCGCTCCCCGATGATATGGTGAGCTCCCACGGCTCGATCTTATACACTGTCGGGAGCTGCCTGGCTCGTTGGTGACACGTGGAGCCTTAGGAGAGAATTTAAGAATTTGAGATCAAACCTTTTTTTGTAGTTTTTGCTATTCCGGCCAAGGGAAAGGAACAAAAGCTGCCTCTATCGACGAAGGCTGAGCAACAACTGGGGGACACTAGGGAGGAGTCCCGTGGAGGAGGAGGAGCATCCTCACAATTAAAGCCCAGCCTATCAGATGAGTGACAGAAGCATCTCCCCAATCAAGGGATGCTCTGAACAGCTCATCTGGAGAATTACAGAGCTTGACAAAGAAGAAGAAAGGGGTAACGAAAATAAAGGTTAGGCCACTCCTCTATAGTGAAAGACTTTCTGAAATTAAAACCATAAAGCGACCAACATCTACAGGCTTGTTTGTGAGTTTTTCAGATGCACCTGACTGACCTCTGTGTGCGCTGGATCAGGATGTAACACTGACTTACTGCAGCCTTCAGGCTAAGCATTCCTAACATTATACAACTGGGGTTTACCCTTAGAGATCAAAGGGAACTATTTTTGTTTTTGATTTGACCAATTCTTGCACTTCATTCCTAGATTTTATGCCAACACTCATAAACTACTGACTCTAGTCCTCCAATATCTCAAACTAACTATAAAAAGAGGAGAGGTATCAATAAACTCCTTTATTATATGCAAGTATGATAGAACATGACATGAATCAAACAAAATAAGAGGTCATGCCACTGGCATAATTGAACAGTCTTGAAAGAAAAAAAGTGAGAGAAAAGAGGCAAATGTTAATTATCTCATATTTTCCTTTCTTCTTCCTTTTTCTTTAACTCACCTTCGCTATCAGAGAAATTAGTTTGCCCAAACAAAATTCTGAGCAATAAATGGCAGGTGTATTGATCCTTTCATTGCTTTTTGTTTTAAAACTGGACCCTTATCTGATTTCTATTCAATTGTTCACTTCCAAAAATCTATTTATTTATTTTAATTATTAGATCAATGTATCTACTTCCCTACCTCTCTGCAAACAAATGCTACTGAATTACTAAACAGATGAGATGCAACCTGTCCTTACAAGTTCAACTTTGTTGCAAGGGCCCTTTAACAAGTGAATGGACAAAGACATGTCAAGGCCCCATCCGCAATAAAGATTTTTTTTTTCTTTTTAAAGCCTATTGCTAAATCATTTTGCCATCAATGCTACATATAACTTCAGCTGGTGCTCTTGGGTTATCAGCAATCAGCAGGAACAGCACAGAAGATATCACCCAAGAAGCCAGATTTTGCCAGGGGCTTCAATTCACAATTCACATTCTGTACACATTCAATATAACGATGTAAGATATATATCCTATGCAGGAAACACATGTATGTAAAATTATTTGGAGAAAAACATTGAGGTATATGCTGTGAGACTAATAATATCCTACTGGTAATTAAGTTAGATTAAATTGTACTTATAAATCCACAACTGAAAACGGATGTGACTCATTTGAATTAGATTGTTCACACTTTGCATGAAGGCTGCTCTCTGCAAAATTAGATTAAACAAACACGATAAACAGGTTTGCTTTCATTTTTTTTACTGGCAGTGGCTGGTAGTTGCAGGTTGTAACAGCAATAATTTGGTCTCTTTAATCTGGCTCTCTGCCCAAAGAGTATACGAAACGCAAGAATCCTAGGAAACTTATTTTTACCCTTATGCTTTTTTTAAGGTTTATTTCAAATATCCGAATAAATACAAATACATGTTTTTAAATGAACTGATAGTCTGCTGCTATCAACAAGTGTCCTTGCTTAGTTTCCCCTTTAAGGCTGTTTTGCAAAAGACTTGTTTTCCCTGCATGAAGTCCTAATTTCATATGTAAAGCGGTATAACATATAAACTCCCCCCTCCCACTTTTTGCAATATCCGCCAGAACAGGGGCTCTGAATAGAACAAGGGGATGACCTCTCCTTGCCCTACTGAGGAGTTAAGAGATGTACTGTAGCAGGACTGTTCTTGCTTCTATCATAGAGACTGACAGAACAGAAGATGCTTTGGTAGTTGAGCAGGAGTGCAGAAAGCATATTCCATGGCTTTCTGTGTATCTTTCCCAAATATATAATGTGACAATGGCTTTTTTAGATCCAGTTACTATTCTCCTTTTATAGGAATGATACAAGCAACATCTATGTCAAGAATGTTCAAATGTTTTATTAGTCTCTGTTGAGTAATCCAGCATTCCTCACAGTCTTTTAATGCACAAACTTGCATGATTTATGTGCTTCCTGTATGCATCTAGGTGTTTTTTTTTTCAGCTGACTGACCAACGCATGAGCCCAAATTAATTTCCTAAGAAGTCATGGGTGTCTTTCGTAAGAAACTTGTTTCCGTTTTCCAGCACAATTCCTTAATAATACTCCTATCATTCTTTCACCACACTGGAATCTTGGTTGACTAACATTAACATGAGCAAGATTCCTATGACATCACTTCAGTGCAAGGCCCACAGATGTTTGTGCTGTGTTATTCTCTAATATGTGTCAAGGTTTTTTGTTATCCAATGTTGTTAAGGGATTCCACTTCCAGGGTCTTCAAGGATATTTACTGTGTACTTCCATGAAGAAAGCAAGAAATATAAGAAGTAATTAAGGAGGAATTCTTGGCCTGTGTCTGTTCTTATCATTAAAGGCCAGAAGTCCAACCTTAATTATCAAAAAGAAGCAGATGGTGGCGCAAATATCACACTGAGGTTTTGCAAATGGGGTGGCACAAAACCACAGACATTTAATTCTTAGTGCCTCAGCCTGCCCCAAAAAAAAACGATTCCCAGACACAAGAGGGTTGAATTAAAATACTTATTGCAAACAAGACTACAGCCTCAAACACAATAGATGATGGATCACTTGGTGACCCTTGGTGGTTTGGAAATGTTTACATAATGGCTTTTTCTGCCTTGGGGACTGCTGGTTCCCACCTCGTCATCAGCCTCAAACTTTAGAATCATTGCCTTATGCTACCATTTCCACTAATTGCATTGGGAAGTCCCTTCTCCTTAGAAATCAGTGGGGTCAAATGTCCTATGAAGAAAAGTAACAAGATTACTAGCCGTGGAAGTGATGTCATCTGAACCACCCAGCAGGAAACCCATTTCTATACCACCCATATATACCATAAAACATTAAAATTTTATCCCTGTATTACCTTGTTTCCCTTTTCCCTCCCCATTCCTTAAATTCCCTGTATCATCACTTTTCTATCTACAAGCCTAAAGACAGGAGATGCTTTATTTTTATTATATTCCAGAAAGCTGAAGAGCAGGATAAAAATGTCTTCATAAAATAAATGAAATAAAATATACAAGGACAAAAATTGGCACAAGAGAAATGCTGATAGATCCACGCATATTTATTTGACAATTATTTTAGTCTTTGGTTACAAAACAGATTTAATGGACAAAGTTTAGCAAAGTAAAGCAGAATTCAACTGAAATAAGTGGGACTGTACAAACAGGTCTATGCAGTATGTATTCGTTCCAAAATCAGTCTCACTGAATGCCTAAAAATTCTTAGCACTGCAATTTAAAGCAGTGTTTCTCAACCACATCAATTTTAAGATGTGTGGACTTTAATTCCTCAAATTCTTCAGCCAGCATGTCCATAGTCTTAAAAGATTATCAGGATGAGAAACACTGTTCTAAATAATCAACCACCAGGATTACTTTTAACCCTAAGAATACCACTGCACTTGTGACTGTATACCTCTGGAAATGCGGTAAAACAGGTATATAAAAATTCTATCCCACAGAATACAAACAAGCCATAGGGTTCTCTTTAAACCCAAGCCTTCTCAACAAAGTTGTGCTCACTTTTTGCAAGACAGGGAGATGTTCTATTCAGCAGTCAATTACAGGTACAGATTCCTTACCAACTGCCTCATGAAGCGACTGTTTGAAGTTATGATGGGGCTAAAAAAAAAGAATTTTGCGATCCATCCTCACACTTAACGACCATCGCAGCATCCCATAGTCGTGTGATCACAATTCATCTGCTTCACAACAATTCGGGTGCATTTATGACGGTCGCAGCATCCTTATTACAGAACCGCTATTCACCTACTTCACAACTTGCTTGCAACAAGCTGAGTTAATACTGTGCAATATGGAAGGCGGAAGTAGAATCATAACTTACAACCATGTGATTTTTTTTTTTCATTTAGTCACCGTGTGGCCAATCCCAAGTACTATCACTAAGCAAGGAGTACCAGTAAGAGCTTTTGCTATTTATTCTATGTGAAAACTTTTTAAAACATTCACTGGTTTAGTAAAAACCTTTAAAACCAAGGGTGGATAGAGGCCATTTTCAAGTGATATTCATCTCTCTATATCAAAATCAAGTTTTTCAAAAAGCTGCTTTTGGTGCAAATGGTAGTTTTAAATACTGCCCTCACTCCCTACCCCTGTATTGTGGAAAAGCTATTTCAGATTACTCAATGTCTTACTCATAACAATATACCTGCATTTTGAGATCAGTGAGACTCTACTTGTAGATTTGCTGGAACATTAGCAAACAAAAGGAACAGAAGCTCTTAAATTGTGGCTCCCTGCTTCTGGAATTTTGTTTTTATTGATGTTCAACCTTCCCTAGATTTTCAAGTGAGCCCCAAAGCCTTACTTGTTCAGCTTGGCCTACAGTTGATTTAGGACTTATAGTTTATACAGTGATGTTGTGTTTCAACTACTTTTATATCATTTGTTTGTATTGTTCTTTCTGATTTTCTTTTTTAGTTTTGTTGTCTGGCTTCCTGAGAGGTTTCTTTTAATGGAGGTTTCTAAATATCTAAAGAGAGATAGCTTGGTGCAACAGTTAAAAGCATCAAGCTAGAAACTGGGAGAGTGTGCCTTCTAGTCCCACCTGAGGCTATCTCTCAGCCCTAGGCAATGGCAAAGCATTCCGGAAAAACTTTGCCAAGAAAACCTCAGGGCAAGAAAACCGTTACTGGAACTTTAAACGGTACAGATATAATCCTACTGATTTTGAGGATTTTTTTAATCTTTCCAGTTTGTTATCAGAGCACCGATTTATATTGTAAATAATATTCTACATCAGTATAGCATATCACTACAGCTTTGTTAAATTTACAAAACTACTGTGTAGCTCATATATACATATATAGCCTGAAAAGTCTATTTACCTTATTGCAATACCATAAGCCCAAATACTGAGTATTATAATGCTATCATCATGCAGGTAGAAATGAATGTTGTTTCCATCACATTTCACCTATGTAAACAGATCCAAAGTATAATCGGGTTCCAACAATTTAAAAATTCAGTAAATATACTGTAAAATTAGCACGGACAATCTAGTTCACATGGTATATTATTCCCCTAAGTATGAATATCACTTAATAACTAGAGTTAATGAAATTATTACTTTAACTATAATTTTATCAGCCATCAAAAATATCTGCCTTTTAATATAGTATATCAGTCAGTTTCCCTGTAAAACAAACCAAGGGTCAATTTCAGTAATTTCCTTCCAAGAGAGAAATAAACAATCAAGACAGGATGTGTTTGGAGAATAGGAAGAGAGAGGAAGCCAATTAGTCCTATTGTAGAGAAAAATCTGAAACTTTTATTTTTATCATGCCCTTTTCTGATGCCAACTAAACAAAGATCTAGTATAATCTAATATAATGGTTTCCCCATTTCCTTCTGGACACTCCAGCCTCTAAGATATTCTTATCTTTGGCCAAATTGGCATTTGTCAGTTTCCAAAATAATGCTGTGTCTTTACAATTTATGGCAGTCAGGAGAGATTGCCAAGGAGTCATTTGCCTTCTTATGCTTTAGGGGAAGTTTATATTCCCTTTTCTTCTTAAGCAGTTCCATTATTACCCATGGGGCACAACTAACTTCTGCTCTCCTTGCCAAATTCCTAACCATAGAACATGCTGTCCTACGTTCCACATCAAATCAGCAGCAGCTATGTTGTTGCTGAGTTGAATTTAAGGTAGATGGGCCCTGCCTTAATTCCGGTTTTAAATGGTCAACTGTTTGTTGATAGTGGCTCAGGATAACTGGAGAAGTTGGATCAGCATTAATCAATTTTAAGATGGTTATCTTGCAAGATGGTTTGAATGAAATACTGAAGTGATTTTATCAGCTAAATTAACAGCCCATTTAATTAATTTTTTTTGTTATAGTGCAGGCATGTGATCATTGTGTATTTTCAATATTCTGGTATCTTCAAAATATATTGGAATGTAATAGGCTGGTGATCACTATAGCCTTGTGGAATAACATCTTTTAAACAAAGACAATCTTTTTGTCAGTGACTCAATATTACAGCTAATTATGATAGTATAGTTTCATGAAGCATGACTCCAAGCACAAGAAGAGATCATTTTTATCAGTTTAGGAACAAATCCCAGGCAAGCAGTTCTCTGGAAAAGAAACAAAACAACATTGGAAGAAACTTTAGCAAATCCAAGGCAGGATCTGTTGTAGCTGTTTGGGAAGGGCACAAACTGTCTTTCAGGGAAAGCAAGCAGAAACATAACTCATTCATTTGTATTTCCAAACATTCATTTCAGTAACTGGTAACAACTAGAAGGCTGACACAGCATTTTATGACTATAAATGGCAGATGCTGCAGGATGTACAACAGTTGGGCATGGAAATAATTTAGTCAGCTATTAATATGAAACCAATGTGTTTTAGAAGCTACCATCTGCTTCAACAAAGAAAAAAGAGGGGAGCAGAACAGCATTTCCTGAGGTAAGCAAGGAACTCTTAGAAAAGAATCCCTAGAATTTAGAAAGAAATTTGACTTCTTCCACCCTGTATCTTTGTACACACAGTCTCTCTACCTGTATAAAAGCATGTATAGCACAAATTAACATAAATCATTCTTTATGGCAGGGAATAACAAAGCTACATAATAAACAAGAAGTGATTTTGTTGCATTATAATAATTTGGCCTACTAGCTCTTAGCTGCAAAAATCCAGATGGCCATAAAAGGCCACAAGCAAAAACCAACAATTCTATCTTTTTGTCACCATCTAGGGATTGTCTGGATTTTTGCAGCTCAACCGTGTTCTGTCTATTAATACGGTACTGCAAAATGTTCTATGCTTTGAAAAGAATGTAAAAACTGCAGCAAAATCATGGTTAAGGGAAATAACAGCAGATTTAAATATGTGAATTATAAGTAAGAGCCACATAAGCAATTCTAATGCAATCTCTTCAGAGATACTGAACTCCTGGTCCCCAACCAGAGGAAGGAAGAAACAGGTACATGTACAAGTGTCCCTTATCACTCTTTCTATGAAGTAGCAATAACAGCTCTATCTTTCTTAAATTCTAACTCTTGAAAGCTAGAAAACAAGAATGATACCTGTAGGATTTCTTAGTATAACAATAGCTGTGTTGCATCCTTTTCTGCAAGCCAGAAATGAACATGGTCACTTATTTCTTGAACAAAATAACCAACATACCATGATTGGTGGTAGATGTGTTCCCCAAATAAACATCAGCATATAATTTTCACTTAAACATGTTAGAACCCCCTTTTACCTCCTAATAAGATTTCCTTGCTTTCTTCCAGCTGGAACTTTTACTTCAGTTCCTCTTCTCTGCCTTTTTTCATCAAATGTCTCCAATCCTTACTTTTCTGATTGTACTGTAGAGCTTCCCTGGAATTTGCAACAATCTAAACTATCCTGATGAAACTCAAATACTTTGGCTACCTAATGAGAAGGAAGGACTCACTGGAGAAGAGCCTAATGCTGGGAATGATTGAGGACAAAAGAAGAAGGGGACAGCAGAGAATGAGGTGGCTGGAGGGAGTCACAGAAGCAGTCTGCATGACCTTAAATAGACTCTGGGGGATGGTAGAGGACAGGAAGNNCTGGAGGAATGTTGTCCATGGGGTCATGATAGGTCGGACACGACTTTGCAACTAACATCAACAAAACTATCCAGGATGGGCCAAAAAAGTTATTAGAATATTTCTGAATATCCCACCAAAAGACATAACAATGTATAGTCTTCTTCAATGGGCAAAGCTAAGGACTGCAGGCAGTGGAAGAGTTCAATTTTGTATATGTGAAGTGATATTTTCATTTTTCATTCCATTTAGTGGAATATTTAGTGACAAAACAAACCCTGTAAGACTTTCAATGTTGCTATGTCACCACAAACTCCCTAAAACAAGTGTCTATGGCGATTCTCAGTCATCCAGGTCATGGCTGTCCCTTCTCATATAGTTATAAAGGTGCTTTTTTTTTTTTCAAGAGGCAATTGGACTTTTTGTTTTTTCTTTGAAGACATTTCGCTTCTAATCCAAGAAGCTTCTTCAGCTCTGACTGGATGGTCCTTCCATTCCCNCTTCCATTCCGCACCATCCAGTCAGAGCTAAAGAAGCTTCTTGGATTAGAAGCGAAATGTCTTCAAAGAAAAATGAGAAAGTCCAGTTGCCTCTTGAAAAAAAGCACCTTTGGGTCCCTAAAACAAACTTTGCACAATGATGTACAAACTATTTGTTAAAATTCATTGCACAATGCAAGACTCACTATGAATTAGATCCTTTTTTTGTAAGCTAGTACATAATAATTTTCTATCCCACTGAATTATTAAGGGAATAAGAATAAAACTAAGTTCCTTCCAGGACTTCACTGCTATCTGCCAATCTTCTCATATAGTTATAAAACTATTTTGAAAATTTTGAGAATATAAAATAAATTCATAAAATAAATGCATCTTTGGGGGCAAGTGGTGTATTGTAAGAAGGAAATGATACATCTTTTAAAATAAAGATTTATGCAACAGGCATTAATCTCTGAGTCAAAAACTAGCATCTGAAGTCAGAGAAATATTTTTAGAACTAAACCAAAACAACAACAGTGTAAAAAACATTGGTTTACTGTGTAAAATGCATAAGGCAAAGCCTGGTGATTCTGAGTCAGGAAAGAGGTTTATATGTATTGACACAGAGGTTTGGAATTTCTCTTTTATACCTTTCAATAAGTGCTACAGCAGGATTTAAAAAGAAAGCCAACAACATTGCAATAAGATTCTACTTTTTCTTCTTCTTAAAGTTATGCCTACGGCTGCCAAAATGATACAAATCTTTTGATATTTGCCATGTTTCCTTGCTTTCAATTTTTCTCCTGAGCCTCATAATAAAATGGGTGCAAAACAAAATGGCAATCTGTAGCAGGATGTTTATTTCCAAAATGGTCACAGGACATACTCCAGAAGCACTATTAGAAAGCAATACCCTGTGTTCTATCTGGAAGTGTGCCCATCTCTCCAGAAGAAAATAAAATAAAATAAAATAAATCATCCTGAAAACGATGTGCAATAACTGTACCTTTTTATATTATTGCAAAAGGATGTATTGTAACTGCCCATTACCATTTTGAAAGCAGGTTCCAAATGGACCCACAGCCCCCAAAGCCTTAGATTACCTAAGGTCTCAATCTCCTGAAAACAATCTTGAGTAGGCCAAGAAATTGCCACATTCCTGAAGTTCAAAGCAGTTTATCTCTAAATATTTTAACTCTAGAACAATAGCCACCCAATGGGGGTAGGCGGGGTGAAAGGAGTAATTGACTCCAAGTCATCCAATAAGCTTTTGTGGCTGAGAGTAGACTTCAACCTAGGTTTTCTAAGTCTTACTCTAACTTGTTAACTTCTACAGCATCCCAGAGGACAGAAGTCATCAAAGTTCCTCTCCTACTTGGCATTGTCCGGGCAGCTTCTTCCTGCCTGCACTTTTAACAGATCACCATATCCTTTCTTCCTATTGTGATAGCACATTTTAATTAAATATTTTTAATAGTAATAGTAAGACAGAGGGGCTAATTCTGGCTGTATAAAACCAAGCCTTAATAAATGCATATAAAGCCAAAATTGAGAAGACAGGGAAAGACGGTCTCTGCAAAGAAGCTGAAGACACAGTGCACCACTAGATAGCTGCTGCAAGAAGATTGCAAAAACTGATTACAGGTAGCCCTCAACACCGAACCACAATCAAGCCGAAAATTTATGTTGCTAAGTGAGAAATTT
>AZIM01000448.1:355577-376607 GCA_000516915.1 Ophiophagus hannah | reverse complement strand
TATGCCACTTTGAGTTATTTAAAAAAATAATAAATGCAAGATTAAAAACTGTGTGTGTGTGTGTGTGTTGCTTACAGAGGAATTCCCATTGGGTTATGTTGGGTTTATTCTCTAGCAATAAATATCTAAGTTACATCTAAACATACTTCATTAGTAATGTATTGTTATATTACTAAATAAATACAAATCACTATTAATAATAATTACTGTATTTAAACTATATATATAGATGTCTTTTTTTCTAGTGTTGGGAAAAAATATCTTGATGATTCCTGTGTTTGTTCCCGTTATGATTTGGATAGATCCCTATGTGTTATATTTTAATTCCCATATACTAAGTATTTTCTGTTACCATTTTAAGGCTGAACCTGTGATACTGAAAGTGCCACTTGAGTAGGTGCCACATAAATAGGTAATGAATCTAGGTAAATCTTCATATTTAATGTTATATTTTGCTATTTGACACCAAAATTTGCTTTGCAATCCTATAGGTCTGAAAGGCTAAACTTTATTATAACAATTTAAAATAACTTTATATCTTAGTTGGGCACCTTCTAAGTATCTTAAGTTATTTTATATCTTAGATGATCACCTTCTAAGAAAACACTGGCTTCTGGTGGGCTCTTGAATTAGGGAAGTTTTCAAGAAAGATACATTGAGATTCTGTGATTTGCAGTAGGGACTTTTCCATTTATATATCATCATAATAAGTCTCTGTGACTCAAGTAAATGGAGCTCTGATTTATAATTAGATGACTAAAAGTGAGAAAGGATTTAGTTGCAGAGAGATTTCAAGAAATCAAAGGTTACACAGATAAACACAGGTAAAAGGTTGCTTCATGGATACCTTCTGCAGCACAGGGAGGCTGACACCCATGAAGTTCTTTCAGTTCAAATATTGATTGGCTGAATATCGAGGGATTGCATTTCCAGACTAAATCAAGAGGAATGTATGTTTGAATGCATCCAAATTTTGGAACCCATTACTCCTATGTAATTGACATTTCAAGAATCTTCACACCAATTGTAGGTAGCCCATTTGAGGTAACTTGATTCAAAAATTGTTGCCCAACAATGTACCTTTTTACCCAATTGAAGGTTACAAACAGGCAAAGAGACACGAGAGTTTTAGTAGTATACACATGACTCGTTAGGTTGTTTCAAAGATATTTCCTTTATCTAAACAGGGAAACAAAGCAGGGCAAAAAAGCAGTGAGAGTGGGAGTGACTTCCAACTTCTTGCCAGCTCCCTCGTTAACTTTCCTTATGAAAAGCTGGCAGACAGTGTTGGAAATGACAATTGTGTGACAATTATGGCACTAAAGCAGCCACAATTTTGCCAAATTTCAATCCCACGGGAATAATAAATCTTGTATTTTGGATGCATTCTTTAAGTTTGCCCTTTTGAGGTGTGTTGATTAAAAATATTGTTGCCCTATTTTGCACCATTTTGCAAAGTTGAAATAGCAAACAGCAGAAATAATAGGCAGATAGACAAAAAGAGCTCTAAATACTATATCTTTTTTTAAGGAAAAGAATTCTGCAGATAACTGATCATTTTGCTTCCTTTCTGTATCCTTTTCAGTTCTGCATTTTATGAAATATAGTTACAAAAATTGCACTTTTGATACTGTACTTCTTTAGTAACCCATAATGTTTAAATATATTCCTAGCTTTTAACTTAGTTTTCATTTTTCCAGTCAAATACATTTTAATTTTCTGGTTTAAGAACTGTTAAAGGAAATCAACTTAATAAGTAGATGCTTAGCTGAAGCATGTAAAAATCAAATGTGCTTCTTTCAATGTTGAAAACATAATGAATAACGCATAATTTGCCATTTCTTAATGGATTCCTCAACAACTAACTGTACTCTACTTAATAATAGCTTATGTGTAGTAATAGAATTATATTTCTTCCAAAAAAGAAAAATCGAACTATCAGTCACTGAAATACTGTAGATTTAATATTTGAACATTGTTTTCTAATGTCCATCTTTCCTCTTTGCTATATTCCAACAATGTTTGGTATTATCTCTTGACCATCATGACCCTCTTGTCTTTCCACCTGACATAATTATGCCGAAAATATATTTTAAACACAAAGTTGTACTTTGAGATTCTCACCTCAGAACAGTTTAGAGTCTTGCTAGCTTCACTATTGAATTGTAAGAAGACAGGGATGGGCAAGAACTGTTATAGTGGCTAATGTATTTGATGCCAGAGAGACCCAATTTGTCCTCCCATCTGCAACCATAGCAGCTCACTTTGTGATTTTCAGCCCAACCTACCTCACAGTGTTGTTGTGAAGAAATATGGTAGGGTGGACCACTATGTATGTGCCTTGAGTTCTTGAACAAAGATGAGAGCCAGTTTGGTCTAAGAGGTTAAGGCACTAGGCTAGAATACAGGAGACCAAGAGTTCAAGTACTGCCTTAGTCATGAAAGCCATCTAAGAAATCTTGGACCAGTTACTCTCTCTCAGCCCAACTCACAGGGTTGTTGTTGTGTGGGAAATATAGGATGACAAAGATGTGTTGGATATGTTAGCTGCCTGGAGTTATTTGTAAAAATAATAAAGGTGGGATATAAACAAACTAACAAATGAAATAGAGATATAGATATTTGTATGTGTATGTTTGTGTACTAGAGAAGGGACACATAAAGGAATAAAAATATCCAGGTTTTCCTTCATGAACCTTAAAGTTATTGCTTTTTTAAAAGCCACATGATGAATTAATTCCTTGCTTCTGCATTGTGGGGTGAGGAGTGAGTGTGGGATTCCAGACCGGCTGAGAAACTGTTACAGAACATTAAAAATAAAAGATAATGTGGCTGCAGCAGCAACCAGTAGCCCTAAATCAGCCACAGCTTTCCAAATGTCATGCTTTTGGGAATCATGGGATCCAGATTTTGTACATATTCTATAAGTTAGTCCGTTTGAGGTACCTAGAATCAAAAACTATGGTCCTAGGATGCACCATATTTCCCATGTAAAGATCATGAAACAGGAGTTTTAGTAGTACAGATGTTGTATATAAATAGCAAAACTGTCTTTCTTGTGAGAATATTTAGCAAACTATACTACAAAACATTCATAGGTAAATGAAAGGAGGCTGTTGACCTTCATTTGCTTCTCTTTGAAAATTAGCTTATTGGGAAACTATAAATTTCGTCTGCTCTCTAGTATGAGGAGTCTCTAAAGAGGACTGTTGCCATAGCACGTCCATTGTGTAGCCATCATTCTAGCCAGGTAATTTGCAGAAAATTTAATCAAGTAGGCTTAAACAAACTTAATTGTGTGGCCTCTAGTGTTTGCTGTACACCTGAGTTGTTCCTATGTCGATTTTTTTTTGTAGTTGAATGGTTTTTACTCCTTCTTGATAACCACTTCAGTAGCAAAACCTGCAGCATATGAATAGCATTATGCATTACTCTTTGTAGTCATGACATCTATACAGGAAAGGATACAAAGGAACCCAAGGAGAGGTTGAAATGATAGGATAAAAAGAGTGGTAGTGGAAATATATTTATAGTGTATAATTGGGTAAAGTCAAGAGAAAGATGTTATCCCAACAGAAATAACTGAAAATTATATTAAATACAAGCTAGTTTTTAAGTATTGCAGTAGAGACTTTTTGTATTGTATAAGTATTTCAAAGCAAGCACGTTAAAGAAGAATGTAATACAGGGAGTCCTCGACTTAACGACTACAATTGAACTCAAAATTTCTGTTGCTAAGTGAGACATTTGTTAAGTGAGTGTTGCTCCCATTTTATGACCTTGCTTGCCAAGGTTGTTAAGTGAATCTGACCTCCCCATTAACTTTGCTTGTCAGAGGATCAGAAAAGGTGATCACATGATCCCGGGATGCTGCAGCCATCATAAATATGAGTCAGTTGCCAAGCATCTGAATTTTGATCATGCTGCAATGATTGTGTGAAAAATAGAAAGTCACTTTTTTCAGTGCCATTTTAACTTTGAACTGGTCATTAAGCAAACTCGTAAGTCAAAGACCACCTATGCTACGGTTAAAATATGGCTTTGTATTTTAACTTTCAGTAACTTTCAGTAAGCAAAGTACATTTAAAACTGTGAAGAATTTTCTTAAAAAGATGTGAGAATGCATAGTTAAAGAAATTGGGCCTTCTATATCATAAGGTAAAACAAAGAGGTCCTCATAGACTATTTCTCCTGAAGGTTCTCTGCCCATTTCTCTCTAATGGAAGATAAGAATTTACCCTCAAGTACCCCCTAAGTTGGTGTCTTTGTTTACATGATTTTCTTATTGCATATCTGCTCCCAATGTCATAGTGTGTCAAGTAGGGCAAAATGTATGTAAATGTCCTTTGTCAGCTTTAGCTTATAGGAGAGTAAGTTATCCTGTTTTAATATAGTTGACTAACAAAGAGTTCTGTATACAAATTTGTCTTTTTAGTATGGAAAAAATATCTACAAGTTGATAATGGAGTATGCATTTGTAATCTTCAGAATATAGGAAGTTTTTCATTTGGGCACTATTCATCTGACATACCAATTTGGATATCTTGAGAGAGTTTTTGCAGAAAGTTTATTTGTGCATGTGGGAAGTCTTTTATCTAAAATCTGTCTAGAATAATGCATTGACTCATGTACAAGAAGGAAAAAGAATATTGAAAAAGGTTGCTTTTTGAAATTTCAGTGGTAAAGAATCATATGTACATTACACTAAATTGTAATGTGTTTGGTTGCTTTTTTGGCTTTGCAAGATCAATGAATTCCTCAAGGGATAAATCATGCTATCATATTCCTTCTAGTAGACTATCCCATCCCTTATATATTGTCAGCTGGCCAGTATCTATATACTGATAGTCATATAGATTCCTCTGCTGCCTTAAATTACTGAAATAATTCAACACCTTTGACAGAATATGGGGAAGAGCCAAATTCAATGTTCTTATTTAATTTTTGACATCTCTAGAGGAGGGGGGGGAAAGAGAACTTGAAATATGAAATGTATTTATCTGAGAGACAAACTCTCAGCAATAGTTAACTGTCAGACTGATGGTCTGACAACACATATAAATTGTCATATGTAAATTGTTTACAGAATAAACAATCTTCACATTATTTTTTTGCAGATTGTCCCAATGGAAGATAATTATGCCAGCTTTTTTGACCAAAATTTCCATACTGAACTGAAGGAAATGCTTTCTTAATGAATTTTATAATGAAAGTCTCATTTATGCAGATGAAGCAAGAGACCTGTGGCAATAGGATTAATTATGTTGTTAAAGTAGATGGGTTTGGTTTTTTAAAAGCATCTGGCAGTTTCAAGGATGCCATCAGTGGCCTTTCAATTACCATAATTGCATTCTTGTTTCCATCTATAGATTTTGGGATTTCTCCAAGCCTGACCCTCTGCTTGAAACTGTGGAGCATCATACGGAGTTTACTTGTGGCCTAGATTTAAGTTTGCATGATTCGGGTCAGGTAAGAAAATAAGAGAACTCAATTTCATTTTATGTGAATGTAAACCCAGTTGAAATATGAGTTATGCGTAGCAGCTCTTTTGGAATCTGCAATTTTAAGGAAGAATATGCAAAAATAACACAATAGAATCAACCAGCAACAAATTCCTGTAGTCATCTGTCAGTCAGCAATCCATGTGGCCCTAAAGTTTTTAACTCATTTAGCATCAATTGCATATCCTTGTGGAGACAACTGAGCTAAAAAAGAATAGATAATTGTGTCTTTTCTTTTTGATTGCTACTTTTTGTCATTTTCATTGAGTGCTGAAGTATTTATTTATTTTCCCTTTTATAGATGATTTTTTTTACTTTTATTTAATTCCTTCCTTTCCTTTTCTTGGAGATCCAAAGGTCTTGTCATTCTTGGCATCCTTTATTAATTTCAGCTGATTCTAAAGATTGGCTTTTCTGATACTATTTCTACAATTCAGACTACTGTATGTAATCTTTTTTTAGTGATTTATGTCTCTTTCCAACTCCTCTACATGTCCTTTGTGACTTTCAGATTTTCACTAAGCATTTCTCATTAGAATTGCTTCCAGTGATGTTTTTCATAGAGTAAAACAAGATACCAGATTTTGGTAGATGGACAACATTTGTGTCCGATGTTTCCACAAAATAATAAATCTATTTTGTATCCCAAATTAATTAAATGTATTATTTTCATCAGTTTACATATTGATAGGTAGAAAAATGTTAGTTACAAATTTTGCGTTGATTTATGTCATTTGCACGCATACTTACAGTTGTAACAAAAATGATATAAGTTAACACAATAACATTAATTCAGATTTGAGAAAGGTAGTAGAATCAGATAAGCCTGTCTCCAAATGGTTTGTTCCATTGAGGTTTTGCTGTAATACATCTTTTTAAAGAGATTCCCATCTTTATTGGGCTCGCTTCTGCATCAGCTTCTATTATCAATGTATTTTACCTAACATGTCCTGAGTTAATTAAATATGATTTCTTGAAATATAAATAATTTACTTAATTATAGTTTTTTTAAAAAAATATCATTTAATATCAAGATCCTTTCCAACATTACAGGATTATTTTCTCCCGGCATTCTTAGTTTTTTCATTTCCTCAATTAAGTCTACCTGGTTAGTTATTCTGAAATCAGGTGAACGTGACCTTCTTTCCTTCTAGCTTTTCTTGAAGAAGAAAATTGACACAGCAGATCAGGGACTTCTAGGAGGAGTAAACTTAGCAGAATTTGGATCCAAATTTATGTAAATTTAAAAGTGTGCAAGTAAAAAATGCCTACTGTAATTATTAGTTTATTTTGAAGATATAATTTCTTAAAGAAAGTTAACATTTGATTAAAACTTAATGATCTTAATTCATGAAATTCTACTCTGAAAGACAACTTACTGCTCCCATGTTTTCTTTTATAATTAAACATACCCATTTAGTATTTTCAGCTTTTCTGAAAATTTTGTAATCTGCTTTTGAAAAACATTATCCAAGTCTTCTTGGTTAGGTGGTTATATACTGTAGTTTAAAGATAACAGGTTGTATTTGTGATTGAGGCAGCAAACTAGTTAATTAAATAAAAGTTATAAATAAAAATCAGTAGAAGATACCATATTTAGGAACAGTGCCACCACCCAGGAGAGCAATCATTTGCTTATGAAACTAAATAAATACATCTCTGCTGTTTTTATATTAAGATCTTCCTATTGAGTTCTCTTGTTTTCATAAGAATGCTGTAAAAAAGTCCATTAAGAATATTTTAACACTGGGTTGGATTCATTTGTAACCTGAATCTTCCCTTCCCCTAGAAAAACCCATCCCCACAAAAGCTCCTAAGATCAGAGGGGTCTGCCAATTGGCATAGGTCATGACCTGCTCCATGGGTAAAAAGAATCCCCCCCCAAGTGTTCAGCTGCCTGTCTCCTTTCCCTTCATACTCTTGTACCACAGCTTGTGCCATTCAGCAGCGTATTGTGGTCCTTCAGCTTAAATTGGCTGAAAAATGAGCTGCTGTCATTCTCATTATGAAGCCATTTCTTTGACTTCATCCCACGCTTAACTGCTAATATGTTTTTTTTAAATGTTGACCAATGTATTATATATTTTAATGGTGTTCTCAGAAAATAGTGTTTGCCTCTTAACTTGTTTTATGGAACAGATGTAATATCAGTTCTATGAACAATTGTACCTTGAAAGAAATGCAAGCATTTATCAGATTATGTTCCCTGCAGGTTTGTTAGCCATCACTAAATGTAAGAGGAAAAAATGAAATCACATTCTATTTATTGTGCCAGTAATACAAACATTCTTGAGGCTGTAGTAAAATAATGGGGTCAGCAAAATGAAAAATACTGAATCTCCTATATTTCAACTATGTCAAACCTCTCCTCATATAAGTAAATTACATTAAACACACTGTATCGGGATAGATCAGATCAGGAAATAATGGGTTTTACAATATTTGTTTTCGACAATCCCCTAAATTAATCTCTACTAAATTTTCAAATCTACATGCTGTTCATAAATATCTTTATGAATTTATGAATGACATTTGAAAGTAGATAAGGAAATGAGGGCTTATACATAGGGTATTTTGCTGTTAAAAATAGTATAATTAGTGGCAAACTTAAACTTCATATAACCATGCTGTTGATATTTAGCAGTGCACCGTGCTGGGAGTTCCTTAAAACAGAACTACAAAAGTTGTGGCTAGTTCACAAAGTCACCTCTTTTTTTAAAATAGGGTGGTAAATACCTAGGCCACATAATATACTTGATGTCAATATATTGTACTAAACTGACTGCATTAATTATCTCAATAAAATATAATTGTGCACAGTTATGCACATACTCGTTATGTTTGGAAAAGATCAGTCTCCATTTAAATTTCTCCTCCATTTTAAATTTCAATCAGATTTAGGACTTCTGTGTTTGAATATCTCAAAGTTTGGCTTTCCCCCCCTCTTTCTCCAATGTCTTCTATGTTGATCAAATATATAGATATTTAAAAGTTCACACACTTGTTGAGAACATGTAAGGGGCAGGGTAATTTCAAGCTCTCATTAAAAATAAGGCCAGTAGCATATTTTTAAATCATATTTGGGAGGTACCACTCTTCTGAATTTTTTTTCTTACAAACATTTTGCCACTACTGAAACATGAATTTTTATATAGCATAATTTTACTCATCTAAATTGAATGGTTGAAAAGTTCCAGCTCTTGCTTTAATGCCAAATTCATTTCTTTACTTGATTGAATATATTACTTTGAAGATATAAAGAAGTGAGGAAGTATTGCTCAAGGCACAAAGGTCTTGAGATTAGGGTATTTTGGGTCTGCTTGAGTAATAAGGCTAGATAGTGTTCAACTCGAATGTGAAGAAAGAAATGACAGTCTGAGGTTCCTTTCTCTATTTCTATGCCTAGTTATCATCAAGACTTCCACACTTACCAGTGCTAGGCTCACATATGTAAATGAAAGCTTTCTGCTGAGCAAGACTTTTTCTATAGCTCTTGTCTGCCTGAAAACAGGATTAGGTGCTTTGAATAGGCAGAAAGAACATTGTGAAAGTTCTTTGAAGTATGAATTATAGTACAGTTTTCTTAATTATAATGTTGCCATTTCTTAAAAGGAAAACATATTAAGAATTTTTTTCTTAAGCACTGAAGGATGAGATACTTACAAATGCTGTATACATATGTTACCGTTTGCAAATCATATTGTCAAAAAGTTTCTTTGAGATTAAAACTTAAGTTACAGGTTAGATTCTTTGCATTGCAATTCTTTTCCTATGGCAGTGATTGGTCCTAGCAAAGAGCAAATCTGCAGTCCTACCAGTAAGTGGTGAGTTACCTGCAATATTTCATGCTTTCAACCCTTACTTGAAAGATCATTTTGAGATGAGCCTTTGTTAGTGAAGCTGAAATTAAACTGATTGTATTTGTAAACTGAAAATCAGACCTTTCAGAATATGTGAATGCTGCAGAACTTTTTAACAGCAATGTAAAGCCTTTTAATAGGTTTTAGTACCTTTTAACTTTGTATCCATCTAAAGGAGATGAGCTTTTACCAAATTGTGGACTTTTGAAGTGGGAGGGAAGATGGTTTTACTGTATATTTGCAGAATAAAGACAGCCATTGTTTAAAGGGAACAGATTTTATTCAAAAGAGGAAACTTTTGCTTTCACTAGGGCATTTTAAAAATATAGGTTTGAAGCACAAAGATAAAGCACCTCCTATATATTTTAATCTATCTTTCTCAATTTTGTGAACTTCAATCCCTAGAATTACTCCAGTCAGCACTCTTTAAAGTTCACAAGGTTAAAAAACCCTGTTATATCCAGGGGTATGATTTAACCAGTGTAACAACCGGTTCTGTGAGCGCGCGTACAGAGCGTTTTCTACTGACCTTCTCCAGCAATCTCTGTGTTAAACAGCTGACCCATGGCAATCCACTGTGCTGCGTGAATCAGTTGAGCTTGAAAACCAGCATATAAAGCACAGACTAGAGCCGGGGCAAGCGGGTGGGCCCAACAGCTGATTGTCGGAGCGAACTGGTTCTGTCACTGGGCCGAACCACTAGAATCCCACCCCTTATTATATCTTATAAATAGTATCACTCTCTGTACACCTTTCTCTTCTCTTCCCTATCTTGTTTATTTTCCACCTAACCCCATCCTTATCTTGTTTTTTTCTTATTTCTCTTTCCTTTCCTTTCTCAGTGTAGCCATTCCTTGGTCACATGTGTCCCACAAGAATAGCTATTCAAAATGTAATAGATATAAAGAGCTATAATGAGTTTAGGACATGTTTATAGATGCTAAACGTTTTTACTTTGAAAATAAATGAATTAATATCAACCAACATCTAACAGATTTTTATTTTCTCCTTTTTCAATCCCAAAGTTGGTCATCTCTACTGCTAGAAATGGCTTTGACCAACAAAGTAAAACTATAAGTTAATTAACCAACTGAGGATGTATTAGGGAAAAACTTAACTGGCTAATGAAAACTAGCCTTATTAATTAACAGAAATTGAAGAATTTTCATCATAATTAAAACTGAACGTGGGAGAATAGTCTTTGTCATTAGGTATACTTACCTAATTCATATTCCTTGTTTTTGGAGGAGGGAAGGGAAGCTTAATTCATTTGTTGCAAACAAATTTGCTGGGTGGTTGCCATAACCCAGTAATAGAGGTATATATGAAGCCCTACCATAGAACATTCTGACCCTGAAATAGATTATTCTGATTTTGGTTGTTGCAAATATTTTGGAAGTTGTCCATCTTTGAAGTGGGTTGGTCTTGTCTTCTGAGCATTCTCAGAATGGCATCTTTTAGGATTTAACCATTTCTGGGAAACTCAATGACCTGTTCTGTGATTGGAACTACCTGTTGAAGGTTCTGTGACAAAGTGTACTGCATCTCTTTGTGTAGTAGTAACATTCAGCCTTGAAGTGAGCAACCACTCTTCTGCTTTCTACTGCTCTATGAGCTTCCCTTTAAGCAAGACTATTGGAAGCTTTTTACTGGTAGGGTTTTTTTATTATATTATCTTATTTGACAGGATGGGAAATCATTCCAGGAAATGTACAGAGGTATTATCTGTTTAAATAGTTGTGGTTCTTACTCTTTTGTTTCATAGTCAAGGATGCAAAAAAGATGAAATAAAAGAGAATTACAAAATACGTAATAGTCATTTTAGCACCTTTCTTGTTGCTTTTGTTCAGTGAGTGATATGAGGAATAAAGTTAATGTATCTACATCTCATTGGGTTTAAACTCTTTACCATTTTTAGCCTTGGGCAAACTTTTGTTTATCTTACATGAAGAGCAATTTGAGAAAGAAACTTATAAAGTCAAAATGGTATTACTCATGCATATTAAGCAATCAGCAGTCTTGGAGAATCTCAATCTCCCCCCCCCTCCCCCCTCTCTCTCACACACAGAGTAAGAGCTCCAGTTATTTTGGGTATATTTCAATTACAACTCTATTTAACTGCAGGACTTTATAGGCTGCTCTACTCTGAGGAATGTACAGCTCTCCAAGTCTTTAATGTTGGTTAAAACAAATATATAAAAGCCAAAATTTAACTATAATTTAAAATATATGTCTGCTGACATACTTCACAATTGTCTTAGAAAAACATGTAGAAATTATAATGGAAGAAATTTGAAAATGTAATTTTGCCACTTTTCACAATAATACTAAATCTACTTAAATTGGCTCCATTCACAACCAAGGCTGCATTTGCACTATGGTACATCTGCAAAACTATACTAAACAGCCCTTGAAGCAAAACAAAAGCAATTTATAGAATCACAATATATGAGAAGATATCTATGGAAAGCTCTGCAAAACTTAGCTAGTGGTGCTTGATTTAACATGTTCCTGTGATACCTAATTTTAAAAAATAGAAATAAAATAGATTTATGATAGCCGATATATAATATGCTGATCAGTTAAAAAATCCCTGATGCATTGTAATTATGCAATGCAAAGTCAATTAATTTGTAATAATTTGTTAAGCAAACCACAGTTTCTGAAACATAAGCAATCTATTAATCAGTTTTTAAACCTTTTAACAGCTGATTAGTAATTATAAATTCTGAATGTTATTTAGAAATTCACATAGTTAAATCATGTAATGGCTTAATTACTCTCTTCGCTGTAACTGCCTGCCTTCTAATCACTTCCTTCCTACCTGCTGAAGGGCTTGAAGGCTGGTTTGTAGATAAACTAAGTTATACAGTAATGGTGCTGAAATACACTGTATTTGTGGTTTAGTGTATGGAAGGGGATCCAACCTTTGCATTAGTACATTGGATGAGAAGTATTATTGTTTCTTTGTTTGTTTGGACATACCTATGTGATCTAACCACTGAGTTTTGTTGTTCTGAGTTTATTTTATTTGTAAACCTGCTGAACCATCATTTGCCCTTACTATGCAAGTATTAACACTGCTAGCTAAAGTTAGTCATAAATAAGTTTCATCAAAATGAAACAAATTAAACATAACTGAAACAGCCCCAGAATCCTCAATCCATACTTCAAGTAATGTAATTTATTCTAATCAGACAAAGAAAAGTAGCTATAGACTACATAGCAGAAAATAGTGCATAATCATATTTTATGGCTGATGGACATCAGTACCACAAGCATATGTTTGTATAGCTCTGGTTGTCCTCAAGTATTTTTCAGAATGAAGGGAAGTTTTTCCAAAGTCTAATGTTCTGCTTCTGCTTTCATTCTCCAATTCATTATTTGAAATGGAAGCTGTAAGTCTGTATTTCTCTCACATGCAAAAGGAAATGTGTGTTTATCAAATATGTTAGATCCAGGTAGTTTTGCTAATATAATGACAAACATTAAGTTTGAATTAGGACACCTGATAACATAATCTAAATTAAATGGTGTATTCATGTTTACAGATGATTAGTGAAATCCAGGTTTCATGCTATATGTGCAACATAAAAGCTTTTAGGGATCTTTCAAATCAATTTTCCATGAGAGCCAATTGGTGTAGTGGTTAAAGCATCAGGCTGGAAACTAGGAAACCATGAGTACTGGCCCTGCCTTGGGCACAAAGCCAGCTGGGTGAGTTTGGGCCTGTCATTTTCTCTCAGCCTCGAGGAATGAGACAGTGGCAAACCTCTTCATAAAAATTGCAGAGACTTGTCTCTAGTCTCCGAAGAGTGGCCACAGTTGAACAGAAAAAAAAGCAATCTTCTAAGGATTGGTTGATGATTACATTTCAAGAGTTCACAGAATAGTAACATAATTTATCGAAGTAATTTATCTTTTATTTGCTTTTCCCCCTAGTTACATTTATATTTTTTCTATCTGTAACAGATCTGGACTGAATTGAGCAAAAGGTTTTCAGCAGCCTAGCTTGTGTAAATTGTGTTTGCTTTATCTAAGATTGGTTGAAATAATGATTACTATACTTAATATTCAAAAATAGGTATGTGACACTAATCTCAGGTGAAAAGTCCCCAGGGATTTTGCAGATGGTATTTTATTTATTGGCTGTTGAATGTTTGTTTTGTGAACTCTAAAGACGCTGTCTACAGGTGTAGTCTACTGTGGGTGATCATTATAGAGCTATCAGGAGAAAGAAATCATGAATAGAAAGCTGGAAAGGCTGCATCACAGAGTTATTATATGTTTTAATGGTGAACCTTTTTTCTCAGCAAACTGCAACAAATTGAACAGAAGTTCAGTGAAAATAAAGTCTTTGTTTTGTACTTTTGAAAATGGAGTAAATAAAGTGGGAGGATAGTTTGGGTTTAGAGTAATATAATGTATGGCTACAATTATTGCAGGTTTTGTTAATGTTGAATTAACATGTTGAAATATCTTTTGACACGTATAGAACCATTTTTTAGTTAAGTTATAATTAAACTGATCCAACCACAAAGGTTTTTAAAAAATCTTAATTTATATGCTCCTCCGTTTGTTGTGATATATCTATATATCTTTATATGCTGTTATTATATTTTAATTATTTGCTACAGAGGCTTAATTGCATTACCAGATTTAATGCATTTTATGCTCTTTTTTAAGCAGTACATTTTTCCTGAAGCCAATTCTAATGTACTTTGGAATAATTTAATATAAATTGTGAGCTTTATTTATTTTTATTTATTTTAAAATATTATTAAATATATTTATAAACTGTTAAAAGTCCACTGATATAATAAAAATGATTAAATCATTGCTATGTACTGTAAAAGTAATGAAATCAATTTCTGGAAAATCTTCTGAATTCTTTAGTATTCAGTATGTCTCACCTAAGTAAACTTAAATTAATTTTTTAACTCTTTTGGACCACTTGACAGTGTAAAGTTAAGTTTATTTATAGTTAGTTACTTTTAGTTTTAAATATTTAAATATATAGTTAGTTTTAAATATTTATCTAAATATTTAATTTACATAAATGAAAATATTTAGAATGCAATTTTGTTATTTATCCAAAATTGTTTTAAACTTTATTTATGTATGTTGACTTTATACTTAATAGTATAGCAGGGGTAAAATTACCACTACAAACATATAAATTATATTACATGAATATTTTATGATTGCATATTATTTCTTGTCCTAAATTGTATTTGTTCTCCATAGGTGGCTGACTGCGCTTGGGATGAAACTGTGAAGATCTATTATCCATATTCATTGGTAGTTCCTGCATAGAAAGATTTCTCAATTGCAAAGAACTGATTTATAAGAAATTATTTTTGTTTTTCTTGGGCATCTGCCATATTATGCCTTACTAACAATATTAGACTTTAATATGAGCTTCAAAATTTTAAACATGTGATTAAGGACCGATTCATATAACATCTTGCACAGAACCTGGACTGGATCAGCAAAATGATCACCCGCTGTGTACAGAATATACAATTATGTAAATTATGAACAGGCAACCTAGAAACTAGTATTAAGTATTCTTACTGTTGAAATGTAGAATTTATCATAAAACAATGTATCAGTATTGAACTGAGTTCGTTATGGAATTTCTGTGCAATAATGTATTACAATATGGCACATAGTTCACACAGTTGATGGTTGTACAGTCCGAGTTTTATCTTTTTGTTTGTAAGATAAATTCTATAATCATTTTCTTGACCAAAGTTAATACGTTTTTGGATTCTGTTATTTTGAATTAAACTATGATTGAACTAAAATTACCAAATTCTGAAGAAAAAAATGAACAAGACCTTAAGGCTAGAATCCAGACAAACTAGAAGGAAGGGCCAAAATGCCTAAGACAAAAGACAGTTATACCATTAACATGCTTATCCAAATGGTATATAGATACTTTCTGCGTTTGGCATTTACTTGCTACAAAGTAATCCCTTTTATGTGGTATTAAACATTGTGCATATTTACTGATGAGAATTATTAAAAAGAAGAGTTATCTGTTTCAAAAGTCAATTGATTAATCCATCACAGATAATTTAAACTCCCCACAAAGCTATCTGTCATTGAGTTAATGTTGTCACAGTACAGTATGTCTTATAACAGTGAACTAAACTATTTTGAAAAAGTTACCATTGCATATGTTTCTTTTTTGTACCATGTGTAAAGTGAATGTTTATACTGATCAGCAGCTGACAACCTGATATCATCAGGTTGTGTTAGGATCTTACCAATATTGTTTCCCTCAGCCAGCTTACCAAAGATGGTGGAAAGTATAATACAACTCACTTGGAAGATGCTAAGTTGTAGAAAGTCAACAAATATATCCTAACAAAAAAGCGTTACTCTCTGGAACTCAATCTAGTAATATGTGTGGTACTACTTATGAAGTATGGCAGTGAGAGCTTTAATGTATTTGTGTACATCCATATTAATACAGTCTGGCTTTCACCAACCATTGAAAATATAATTGATAGAAATGTGATAATAAAATTGGTTTTCATCTCCTTGATCAGAAATGAAGAAAAAGTCCAAGATTCTAAAGCAGCCAAATGTGTAGTCTACTGGCGAGTTGACATCTGTGCCGATTAGTAGAATAGTCACATTTTCAGAACTGAACTTCCCTTATAAACTCTTTTTTTTTAACTCAATATACAGTACCATCAAGTTTGTATATAGTTTCATCTGCAATGACCTTTTATGCTGTTCATTAGCCATGTTGAATAAAGTTCATGGGAAATTGTCTGGACAGCCAGTTTGTCTGGAATAGAGTTAAATAGAGTTGAGCAGAGCTGAGAATCTATTCCTGTCCAGATTATAGCATTGATCAGTGAGACTTGATTTTGGTGTTCTTAATGTTGGGACAAGATTTTTTTACTATATGATGCAGTTTGTTGCTCAGTTTCTGCAAATCACAGATGGAACTTGCCATTTTAAATACTTACGTACATTTTTAAATTTGAGTATTTATGATTAATAACTTTTCATCCCTAGGTACAGATTTCAACAAATATTAACTGCTGTAGAGACTTGTTCTTGCTTTGTTTAACTTTTAGTTTTGATTTATTATGGGCCATTGGTTTGTGTCAACTCTTAGCAACAATGTAGACCTTCATATCTTAGGTGATCCTGAGGAAATTATATATTTTTGGTATATACTTCTGTATACCATGATGGTGCAGTGGTTAGAATGCAATACTGCAGGCTAATTCTGTTGACTGCCAGCAGTTCGAGTCTTACTGGCTCAAAGTTAACTCCAGTGTTCAATCCTTTCAAGGTCGATAAAACTTGGACCCAGATTTCTGGGGACAATATGCTGACTTTGTAAATCGCTTAGGGGTGTAAAGTACTATGAGGTGGTATATAAGTCTAAGTGCTATTGCTATCTTTCTTTGACCCTTTCAGGAATGCTCCTCTGCTCTAATGGCACATCACATTGAGGGATGGAACTTAGTTTCTATATAAGTTTTCAAATAATAATTCATATTTTTGGAGCAAGAGAAAAAAGAACTATCAGTTTCTTTGTAGATTTGGTTTAATTGCTGAATCTTTCTTGACCCACAAGCATCCAGCACATTTTGTTTACAGTTATCATAAAGGATAGATAAAATACAAGTATTTCTGGAAATAAAATTCTACAAGTAGTTAATATGCACGTAAGGATTAAAAAGGCACAATTTTGTAAAAAAAAGTTTCAAATCACTCAAGCAAAAATTTGATTAATATGTATCAATTTTATGTAAAATATAAATGCTTTTGTTTTTTAAAAAAGATTGCAGGAGACTGAAGCATCACAAACACTTGTAACTTTTTCAGCCAAGAAATTGCATAGAAATATGCAATTGCCTGTAGCTATTATAATGTTCAAATAGAACTACCTATTTCCAGTATTAATACCACTTCCTTTTATCTCTTTCTCATGGACATTGTATAAACAAGATGTTACAGAAAATAGAGTTAATGAAATGTTCTGTAAATTGTAAGAAAAGTAAATTACTGGAAAAAGAAAAATGGCAAGATTAAACCGTATAGTCTGACTTAATAACTTGGCAATATCTGTCCTTCACATTCTATAGCTACAAGAAAGTGTTTAAATTTAATTAGCCCTACACCCTGATTTTCAGCTTTTTTGCTATAAACTGCTTCACCTTTGCTTTCTCTTTCAATGATGAATAACTCCAATAAGAAATTTGCTGGTAAAATATAAATGTAATGTGTCCTTCAACAAACAATTTAAAAAATTATACTACAAACATCTTGCAGCATAATAAAAATATTTTACCAGCACCAGTTACAGAAAATCAAATTTAATTCTTCAAGCATCATTCTTTTTTTTCTTTTTTAATGCTGCAGCTTTTAAGGTTTTACTGTAGTATCTTCAGGTCTTTCAGTAGCATTCAAAAATAGTCTTTTAAGTCAGCCCTGTAGGTCTGTAATCCTATTTCATATTTTCCTCACTAGATGCCATGAAAATGTGAGATTTATATGGAACTATTCAGAATGTTTATCACAGTATGCTTTTTTAATTATTTTGAACACAGACTGAAGTTACTGTTGCTAGAGGATTAATTCTTACAATGAGATTTTACCATTATGAACAGTCACTGAACAATCTATAAGATCAAAGGTATAGCATTTTGGTTTCCTAAATGAACAATCCATGATCCAGTTAATTCCATATTTCAAGCTCCCTTCAGGGGATGAACGTTGCTTCGTGGTGCACTAGAATATATTTGCTCAACAATTTGTTGGTAAGACTCAATGCCCACTTTGACTTGATTTCTTCCAGGATGTCACTGTCTACTGTCTATCCTATCATTTCCCTAACCTGCTGCCATCCAGTTATTATAGGATTACCATTCATTCAAGGCAGGCAGGCAACCAAGCAAGTATGTTTAGAAAGTGTATTTCCTGACTTTCCTCCAGGGAGCTCAAGAGAGTTATATGATTCTCTTCCCCCACTCTCCTCCCCTCCCTTTTCAGTTTAACCTTAATCATTAAGTGGGAATTTAAACTTATGCTTGTGTATTTAGTGGAATCTCAGCAGTGCTTACAAGTTAATATCAAGCTCTAAATTCCCTCTAATTCTTTCTGTTAGCTAGTCACTGCTGCTTTGATAAATTTTCACAGAAAAAAAATCACCAATTCTCGGTTCTACTATTAAGTGCATTGAAATGACTTGGGCAGAGAAATCACTGTTAAGTGCCTTGCTTTGGAAAAGAAAATACAAAAATATTCCATCTATTTCACACACTATCTACATCTTTTATCCAAAGCAGAATTCACTAAATGGCTTCATTCAGAGAAAGGGGGAAATAGGGGGAAATCGGTTGTATGTTTTATAGCTTTATACTGTATGGGCTGAAAGACGTAGTGGCGACAAAACCTCCCTGCATTTTCTTTATGCCTCTTTATTTCTTGATTTGATTTGATTTGATTTTTTTTAACCTATTCATATCTATTCAGTGGAGGACTATTTTGAAGATGAAATTAGTCCAGCCTGGAAAGTGTTGCATCCATCTTCTGTTATCTGATCGTAAAAAACCAAAACAAAACAACTCTTTAATGCTATTTTCTCTACATTTGATTTTCTCTTAGGAATCCAAATTATTTGCCTATAAATTTTCCTATTTCTGATCTGTGGGTCACACAAAGAAGGGACGGGGGAAATAAAAAAATACCCCAACATCTGAGTAGCATACAGATTGGAGAGATGATAAAATTGGACCTCCTGTAAAAGGGCACGGCTGGCAGGCTGATTGATTAGAATCACTAGACTGTAATAGGCTGTTGCAGGTCTAACTCTAAGAATGAGAAGGGGGGGGGAGAATTGCAAAGGAACAATGGTGGGAAATGACTGGCAATCTATAATGGTCTATGGCCATTATAAATGATTGACTGATTGACAATGGCAATCCTTGTCTCACATTTTGTCAGTATTGCTTTAAAAGAATGATCATTTCTTACAGCCCCAATAATGACTTTAATGCCTATGACTTTTATTGAATCAATTATAAAGTAGTGGAGGAATATACAGTAGGCTTTTTTGACCATGCCCTTTATGTTTAATTTTTTTCTTCAAAATTACCATAAAATTTGAGATTTCAGAATTAAAAAAAAAAGATTAGCAGACCTTTCAGTTGGTTCCTTAGTGCATTTTAATGGTAACTGTTTTTTCTAACATCATAGGGTCCTGTTCCTATTTAAGATGTTATCTTCTTTCTACTATACGAGCCTCCAGTTCCTAGTTTGCAACATTACTATAAAATCTGACATTATAATGATATCCAGAAAATGCTTTAGGTATTTCTCTCAAACTACCCAAAATAAATGGAAGCAAATAATAACAGTTGCCCCCATTCCCCCCCAAAAAAGGTATTAGCTAATAAGATTTTGAAAGTCATGTAAAATAAAACAATTAAAAACAATTTGAGTTTAAAAAATCCAGTAAATACACCAGAAGCATGAAATGGCCTGCAGCACAATTCTACTGGAGGAAAATGGGATTAAAAAAAGAACTAAAGCAAGTGGAGGCCATATAACTTTAATTTATTTATTTAGTTAGTTAATTTAAAAGGGCAATTGAAGCAAACAGCAATGGCAAGAGATGAAGTTCCAGAACGTATGATAAATCACCATTGTCAAATCCATATGGATTCCCAAGAGTTCTCAGCTTGAATATGCAATTGCTATAGTCACACACTTAATTGCTTTGTTGTTTACAAGGATCGGTAATGGACCATGGTCCATGGTTTGGGAAATCCTAGTTTGTGACATTTACGTCTGCCCTTGGAGCTACCTTTTGCAGAACCTCTGTGTACCTTCTAATTGAAATTAGGCCATTAGCCTGCTCTCCTGCTATGTATTTCCTGGCTGCTGAGACAGAACCTGTGTCAGTACAGAGAATCAGCCAAACCATACAAAAGGCAAGAAATAAGGGTTGGCAATGAGGGCAGCAGGTATAGAGCAGACTGCAAACCAGGAGACTTGGTTATGAAAGCCAACTGGGTGAACTTGGACCAGTCACTCTCTGTTAGCCCAACCAACCTCACAGGACTGTTGTGGAGAAAACAGAAAGGAGGAGGCGGGGGGTTAGGTATATTCAACCCATAATTTTTTGTAAAAAGTATTAAAGGTGGGATTAAAAACAAAATAAAAAAGCAAACTATATAGAACCTAGGATGCTCTCTGTCATCAACCATCCTTTGGGCACATGAGCACTATGCAAACCAAACCCCTGGGTGTGTTTCTCTTACCATTCCATACCAAGAATATCTGGGATGTAAATAACCAAGCGGTATTATTAGACATCAAGTTTATATTATATTTTTAAAAAGTCTTCAAAACTCATGTACAGCACAGGTATTTGTTGGTTGTACAAATAAATATACTGGTATCTATAGGAGTTATATCCTTTCAGGGGTTCTCCTTTAGATTGCCACCTGTGTTAAGTTAGACCAGAATTTCTCAACCTCAGCAACTTTTAAGATATGTGGGCGTTGACTTCCAGAATTCCCCAGCCAAGCATGCTTAGCTGGGGAATTCTGGGAGTTGAAGTCCACACATGCAAAGGTTACTGTGGTTCAGAAACATTGATTTAGATCAGGGGTCTTCAAACTTGACAG
>AZIM01000448.1:187055-199254 GCA_000516915.1 Ophiophagus hannah | reverse complement strand
CTGGACTTTCTGGTTTTTCTTGGAAGATATTTTGCTTCTCATCTTCTTCACAGCTGAAGAAACTTCTTAGATGAGAAGCAAAACGTCTTTAAAGAAAAACCAGAAAGTCCAGTTGGCTCTTGAAAAAAAAAAGCACCTTTGGGACACAATCAGAGAGAAATACATGTTACACCAAATGCAGTGGGAATGGGTTATCTAAGAACTGCTTGTGATAAAACAATGAATATATCATGAGTGAATATGGATTGATAAATCTCTGTTCTTGACAAAGCCCTTCCTCCAATAATTACATAATAGCAAAAGCTTCACAGACTGAACATAGCTAGATAGGTTGTTTTATATGGAGCCCTTGGTGCTCTGAGCTTGGTTGTTTGGTTGCAGATGTTACATTACCCAATCATGAGTGCAGTTGAGTGTGGGGTTTGCTCCTTGTTACATACAGTAGGTTGCCTTGCCACTATTGGTGGTTGGATGGTTTTCTTCTTGGTAGTTCTTTGATTAGAGTATTGTTTTCTGCTTAATTATTTACCTGGTATTCATCTTTGCTTCTGGCTATTGGAGAAGATATTTTCTGGTCTTTCTTGTTTTTTTATTAGTTCTTTTCAATAGTGTGTAAATATTGCTTTTTACATATTTGTTGAGGGCTGATTTATGTATTTATTTGCAACTGTTTAGTTGCATGGGAACACAACAGTCAAAGCTTGCATACATTTATAAGTGCCACTTCTTGGAAACAGGTTGTGAAAGTAGCTAAATAATATGTATCATGCTCAAATTAGCAATTGGAAGAGAAAGCTGTAAACCATTGTTACATCTCTTCAGGCATTATTTCATTCATATACAGTATGTGAGTTTGGAGAATATCCAAGTTCAGAACGTTTCATGTTATGTAATTAATAATTTGCACTTGAAGTTCCTTGAAATTTTGCTACTGCATTGGTATGACTAAATCCAGAGTTGCCAAGTATAAACTTCTGAACATTCAACACTAATCTTTGTTGGACCATATGATCAAAGTGCTGTAATATTTTAAATTAGAAAATGCATTTAATTGTCTTGTTTATAATACCAAGCTCTGGGGAATTCAGATGTAGATGTTCGTTGATTTGAGATGCATGAGCTGGTTTCATTTCAGCCGTGGGTATTTCCTGCTATACAGTGTCAATGCAGGAAGGAAGCTGCTCCCAATGTTGATGTTCTGTGGTGGCTCTATAAATATCTACATTCCTATGTGCACACACAGATCCCATTGGTCAGGCTTTCTACACATATATGAAATTGGTGGGTGCCTTAGCAATCTTCATATACAGATCATGGCTTGTCATTTAAATGTAAGACCTGGTTAATAATTCATTAAGAAGTTTAACATTGCATTATTTCTAATCTACCACAAAGAGCATATTATACAATTTGTTATAACCAAACTCAAAAATTAAAAGATAAAGCTTTGGGGGAAGTTGCTATAGCTTCCAAGAGTATTTTTCAAAAAACAAGAAAGAGACTATTTACTCTTGCTGTATCCAAAGGTTGCTAACTATTTATTTACACATTTATTATCGGTTCTATTCTGATGGTAAAGAATGAGTTTGAACTATAAAAGCTGAGCCTGTAGGAAGTCCCATCAGTCTCTCCACACTTCTGCTGTCATTTCTATTGTACAGGGAAACATTATTCAAACGGCAGGCTCCGGACTCCCAGGTAACTGGGGACAGCAGGATATCAAGTATATTCTTCATCAACCTTTTTGTTGTGATGGGAAGAAGTGGACTAACTTTGCTTTCATCTTGCTGGGTCCTCGAATCACCCAGTAGGTGGATTGGCCTTGGCCAAACTCTTTGATAGAACATTGCCCTTTGCAGTCATAAATTTTCCATCCCTCCGACAAGGGTGCTTGGGAATTTTTTTTATTATTCATTCAAAACTTTGTTCAGCTCTCCTTTAAAAAGATTTGATGCATTTTCTAAAATCAAGTCAGATCAACAACACCAGACATTTAAGGAAATTCTTGGCTTTTTGGGGGGTGCTTTGAAAGAAATACAATGTGAGTCCAAGAATTCACACATTTTTATTATTGAGAACGTAAGAACAATGAACATTTGGACACAGTTGCTATGACCAGCAGAGTCCAAGTAAACGGTCTGTTGGTGCTAAATAAAATAGAGAACGAATTTTACTGAGAAATTTTTGCCATGCATTGAATACCGTCAAAGTGTGTTATATATTGCATGTGCCCTAGGAATTTGCTGAAAGCTAGTTACTTTGTGGTGAAAGATGAAGCAGTGACTTCCTAATTTCTGTTTACATTTTTTCTTGAATGCCAAAGGTTTTGACAAATCCAGAGGATGGGGCTCATATGCCAGTTCATGCCCTAAACCTAAACATTTTCCCCTTATAACTCTAATCCTTCCTCTCCCCAATATCTCCACATTAAATTGGGAGCTTTAGTCATTATTTGTTTTGTCTGTATATGAGCTCAACTCTCTGAGCTATCCATTACCCTACTGAAGCAGACTCTCAAATAAGGTAGAGAATTTCCATAGTGAAGACATTTGCATTGGGTCAAAAGGAGCTCGGGAACTCTATGGATTTTCCAAGACAGCTATTCTGAGGACTGTAACAGAGTGTCCTCAAAAGTTTTCATGCTCTCAAGTTACTTTGTCCTCATTTTGAGTCCTGAGGTCAAACTTGTGTCCACTAATCAATTAATGTGGCCTATTCATTCTATGTAGAATAACAGAGGATGTCATATTTCATATTACAAAAGGCCATCGAAGAAGCCTCTAATATTGTCCATAAATTTGTTATCACATGTGATGGCACCTTCAGTATAAATGTGGGGACAAAGTATACATCTGTTTTTTTCTTGTTTTTCTTATTGTGAAATTCTATTTCAGGTTGTCTATATGCAAGTATAGGCCTGCCTTGCAGTGCCTCAAAAATGCAGTGTCATTGTCAAGTATGGGTTGTAGCTTATTAATAATGCCTTTGAATGGCTTGAGCTATGAGCTGTAGGTTATAGATAGTGATGTTTTGTTGTTCAGTTTTTGTGGTCTGTCTTTTAATAAGTGTTTTCTGGAATCAATTTGCCACTATTGATTTGGTTGAGTAGATAATTCAGCATCCTGAATGTCTGGTTTAATTCCATCAGTTGACCATCATTCTCAAGTGTGTCATAATAGATGTGGTTGTAGTGTAAAGATATACACAATAGATTTGGTGACATGTTCTGGGTGGAAGCTGATAACAAGTTGGTATGCATGGCGACCCATAGGTCTGTTGTGTAGTTTCACTGTGATATCAAGGAAGTAGACTTGTTCTGTAAACAGGTCATGGCTAATAGTAGGCTGGAAGTTGTTGAGAAAAGTTGATAAGAGATTCTTCTCATCCTTCTCATCAATGAATTTCAGGTAAAGGTGGAGTTTCAGGAAGTAAGACTTGTGAAAGCATCCCAGGTCAGTCAATATGTCACAAGATGTTAATATCTAGTGGCGTCTCACAGGTACCCATAACTTTGTCATTGATATGTAGGTATGTGTTATTGCCAAAGAGGAAGCCATTGTGGACCCATGTAGTTTTCTTAACAATAATAAAGAAATAGTTGGCTATTGTCTTCTATCAAAATGTTTTCCCCAAACTAATCTACACCTGTAGGATTTCTTGGTGGTCTCCAGGAGAGGTGTTAACCATCTGTGACTTTGACTAACTTTTCAAGATCAGCCTAGGCTGGCTAGTACTGCCATTTGCTGTATTACTGCATTTATTGGGACCAACAAGACTGCCTAAGAAGGAAACTTCCTTAGGGCTATCAAATGACTTAAGAGCTGTCTGAGTTTCATTATACATTGTCCATGATTGTAACTCTTTCTTTTCCATTTTGCAGCTTTCCTTTCTAAATCTGATCTGCAGCAATTCAGGGGCACAGGGGAGAAGAAGAAGGAAGGGGGAGGGGAAATCATTCTATCAGGTGCCCACATCTTTGCTAAAATGTTTTGCTAATAAAGTGCATCAGTTCCATCATAGGAAGATTGATGAAGATTTTTCAGATGACATATTTGGATTTTATTTTAGTTACTGAAACCACAGTCCTAAAAATATAAACCTAATTTAGATTGAAGTAAAAGAATGAATTGTATTTGTGCTGCTGCTTATACTGTAAGCATTTTTGCAGACTCTGTCAACTTTAGCATATAATTCTCCTGTAATTTCTTTGTATTTATTTATCGTTTGATTTATTCTTTTATTGGATTTGAATGCAAATTTGACTCATGGTAGCTTACTGAATCACAATTAAAACATTCACAATATAACATAAAATGTAACCATCCACAGCACAACTAAAAATAAAAACAGTACAAATCTATGATATAGCAGACATAAATAAAATATCTACAATAAATAATGCACATTTAAAAAGTCAATACTGACAATTAATATCCACAGTAGCATTGTTGTACAATTATTATCCAACAATATTATTACTCTGTAAATAATCCTTGCTACCAATGGAGGAGAATATTTGTATCTCAGGGTTGAATTGTAGAGTCAGTTGGTGCTCTCTGAGCTTGGTTGTTTTCTTGCAGATGTTACCTAGTTGGCTAATGAAACATCTGCAAGAAAACAACCAAGCTTAGAGAATTCAAGGACTTCACAATCCTTCACTAATATTAATAGCAGCATCTTGACAGTTATATGCAAGAATTTATTCTGCTCTTAAAGGCCCTCTGAAACAGCTCAATTTTTGCTATTTTCTAGAAGGCTACCAAAGTTGAGGCTAATCTGATATCTAAAGAGAGCCAACCAAGACTTCCATACAGTAAAAGATCACTTGGAAGCAATCATATAAAAATCTGGATTGTCTCCTGTTGCCAACTAGTCACCAGGCTCTCAATGGAATTGCCTACCATTTTGCTAGAATTCTCTTAATTGCATACTGGAATCCCAGAGATCTCACATAAACCATGAAATGACTTGATCACAACAAAGGGCTCAAAGAGATGCCCCCATATCCAGATCATGTAGCAATTGCTCCAGGACAAATTAAAGTTGAGACAAGACCTTGCTTGTGTATGTTAAGACTGAGCCCCATTAAGAAACAATGGCACTGCGACACAAGGCATGAGATGAAATCTTGAAGCCCAAATGCAGATGATACCAGGTAGCAGGGTTGCTGGTACACAAGTGGGATAGTCAGTTTGTTCCTATGGCCTGGGTTGACATTCAAGCACTCGCATTCTGAAATTTTAGGAAAAGAGACCTTAGTTGCTAATTGCATTTTTAAACAAAAGATCATATTCTGAACCAGTGGATTTTACCTCAGAGGAGTCTCAGCAGATTAGTAGGGGATAGACCTTTCTGTTACTATCTTCTATTGATTTTCTGAACCTTTTCTAATATGTGGGATCACATTAGACCTAGTACTTAAAAGAGGCAACAGGAAATATAAATACATTTTCTTACTAAAAAAAAGTACAATAAAAAGCTATATTAGTTCATACGTTAGATGAACCTTTTCTTCCTGTGGTAACTCTTCATTTAGGGTACCTGGAGTAATATATTTAGGACCTGATTGACTGGTTAACTATGTTGGAGTAGCACCTCAAAAGGTTTCTCCAACTACACCTTATCAGAATAGAGCATGCATTCCAAAATGAGACCAACCTTCGACCTAATAGTCATTATTTTGGCCATCAGGTCAACAGTTGCTTCCCAGAACATCAGCAATTGTCTTTCTCCTGATGTCAGCAGACTCTTGGAACATTATACAAGGATAATTAAGTGATGAATAAGGGTCACCCTGGACAAATAAATCAATTGGATAGTTTGAACACAGACTGATTGAGCAAAAACAAGGAATTTTGCCATGCCTGTTATTACGGCCCTTGATGGCAACTGACTTTGTTAACATTACATCCAAAGGCGGCAAGTGGGAAAGCTTTGTGAGGAATCAAAAGCTGAGCAAAGAGACATGGGCTTTAATTGTTCAGCTTTATTTCTGAAATAAAGACATGCAGGGCATCAATTTCACTGACTTTAATGGAACAGAAACTTGGAACTATTCTTCAGAATGCTAATTGAGTTAGGTTTTTAAAATATGCCTATCATACAGCAAGGATGCAAATTTGCTGTTGCCGTAATCAAGGATTAACTGATGGTACTTCGTAAGTGCAACATCCAGGATAATGTAAATTTAGGGTTAGGTGGGAAAATACTACTATATAAATTGACCAGAAGGTGAATTTTCTTAAGTTTTCATATTCAAACATTCCAGAAATCAAGGTAATTATGTACAAGATTCTCTTGCGCATACATAAGGGATAACAAAGCCATACTTTAAAATAAAATTTAAAAAATACTGAAAATATCACTTTTTATTTATGTATCAGGGTCTATATAAGACATAAACAATACTGTGGAAATTTAGCACAATTTGAATTTGATACACACTCAATCTATGTTCCATGATTGAATATTGTAATTTTGATTAAAGAAATTGTTTTGTTTAAGTCTGTGATGGAAAACGGCTGGGATGCATGCCAGAGGCATCCATCTGTGGGTACACGAGCCATCGCCCCAGCTCAGCTCTTCAGCGCATGTGCACATGCTCCTCCCGCTGGCCAGCTGGTCTTTGGGTCTCTGCTGTGCATGCGCAGGGGGTGGTGTGTGTGTGTGGGTCACAAGTGCATGTGGGAGTTGCACATGCAGGGATCACGTGTGCATGCACAGTGGGGTGGGGGTGCATGCACAGGGGTCATGGTGGGTGTCCACACATGCTCAGGGGTGAGGTGCATGCATGGGGGGGCACTTTGGGTCGAAAAGGTTAGCCATTACTTCAATGGACTCCTCAAACTAAACATCATTATTTGTTTAATGGCATTATCTTGCTACATATCGAAGACTAATTACAAAGGAAAATATATTCATTAGAATTGTATCCTGCCTTTACTTTAGGAGCTCAAGATATCTTACTTATTCAATGATCTCTCTCCATTTTATCCTAGCAATAATCCTGTTATGTAAATTGGGCAATGACTCATCCAAAATAATTCAGAAAGTTTCTAGAACTAAAGCTGGATCTCAACCCGGTTCTCTCTATCTTAGTATACTACTTTAACTACTATATCAGATTGGCTTTTATAATTAGTTTTGGAGAGGTCCTGTATATCTTTAGTCTTTCCTACTTTATAACACCACAAGCCATTGCTCCTTTTCATAGAAACTCCACAGAATGTTGACCAGATTTTGTTAGTTTCCAGTTTTTGACAGATTGTTTGACAATTCAATCTTTCAGGAAATCATTCTTTCATAAGCTCCTTTGCAGCTCCTAGCGAATATGGGATGCCCTTCTGGAGATTTGTTTGCAGAGTCGAGAAGTGTCACCACCATAATTGCTAATCTCATCTCTTCTAATTTTTTAAAGAATGTATCGTGATAAGCGAAAACCATTATCAGTGTCATTCTGTTAGTCTTTCCTTGTTTAGATGCAGCCAGTGCTGAATTGGGATTATTTGTGTAATACAGTCAAAGGAGCTGAAACTTGCATTACCTAATTTGCAGGTTAGGAATAACTGATCTGCTCAATTCTTGCAAGATTTCCTCAGGACACAAGTATGGCAAGGCAAGAGAAGAAGCAAAGGGCAATTTAAATGATCCACAGTTTCCTTTCCCTTGCTCCCCATGTCATCAACTGTTACGGTGTTATGAATTAGCACAGGCTTGCCAAATGATATATCTAGTGTTTACAGTTGTGGAATATCAAGATAATTTGTAAATAGATTTCATCTATGCGAAACGCTCTCTCTTGTGAACAATAATTATCTTTATAATATAAAAACAACTTGCATTTTTTGCTGACTTGGCTTGGTTTTACTTCGTTTTTTTAAATGTGCTTAGAGTGGTAGTTTTGGATATTTCTTGCTTGCTGGCTTTTGGGTGCAGAAATCTTCCACTGAACTAATTATTTATCAAAGTCTCTTTCTGTAGAGTTTGTTGATTTATTTTAGAATGCTATTGTGAAAGTATACCAGTGTTAAAATGCTTAAACTTAAGGCAAGAAAGAATGTGAGCGCAAAACATTTAACATCATTGTACATAAGATACTATATGAGGCATGGATTTGTTTCCTTGATGAATGTGTACAGAATCTATGGGAAACATATCTATGCACTCTCATAAATTGCTAGCGTTTACTAAGAAAGGTGTAATGGATGATGTTGAAAGATGAAGAGGGCTTATATACCATAACCAATCAGCCTTTTTCTTAAAGGTCAGGACTTTCTGTCGGGCCCACTTGAGGTTTTGATTCTGCCTTTGCGCTATTCATAGGCACAATGGAACCGTCACTCTCGGCAACGGCGTCCAGATTCACTGGCTCCACTGCTCACAGGGTAACACACGATATTTCACAGCCACAAAACAATTCGGTGTCTGCATAGGCAAACCATATGATTACCATGGGGAGCAATATTGACACATCCTACTGAGCTCTCTTAAGGAGATCCTTAAAAGAGCTGGGCTTTTGAAAGATGGAGAAGACGGCTTTGCCATTCTTCCCTATTACTAAGTTACCAAATAGCATTTTAATGCTTGATCTTTACAGGGCAAACTTCGATGCAAACGTCTCCATCTCCCATTCTCTCCTGCCCACTCCTGTTTCTCATATTACTGATCCCTGACAGTTGTGCTGCTTTACCAACTGTTCCAGGTCAGTCCGAAGGTAGCTTGATAGATATTAGCAAGAATTTAACAGCATGACAGCTAGCCTCCCTCATTTCTCCCCATGAGTGTTTTATCTTAGCATATTTGTTGTTTATTTATATTTCCAAGATAAATCCCAGCACCCACAGGAATTTATGAGACTATGCTGCTTGTCTTTTGGAGATTTCAGCATTGACATCTAAGTTCTCTTTAGACAGAAGCGGGTTGAGTTGCATGCGGAAATAACTCATGAGAGCCTCCTGAAAGTATTCAATCTTAGGCAGTAGACAAAAATCTGATTTAAAATATGTGAGTGATAATATAACCCTGGCAGGAATGGTAATGCTAAGGGCTACTATTTAACAGTTATAGACATTCCTCGATTTTTTATCTCTTGCTTGTTCAGTATATGATGACTTCAAGTAACATGAGAGCTCTCTCTCCTTTGAATATTACCTCAGACATTATATAGGAACATAAGAAAAAGCTCTACTGGATCATGCAAAGGCACATATAACAATCTGTACTACACAATAGTCAGCCAGCTGCATTCAGAAACTTCATAAACACATCCAGGAGCCCCATAACACATTGCTACTGTGATTCCATAGGAGCAGATATTCAAAATATGCCAGCTACTATATGATCCAGTGGTAACCAACAGCCAACAAGCCTAGGAGATATTGCTGGCTTGGTTGTTCATGGGGCCAGCCCCCTTTAAAAGCATTTAAAAACATTAGTGGTAATCATGGCTACAAATTCTGCAGTTTAAGCTCTGTTCTCTGTAAAGTACTTTCTTTTATTAGTCTAGATGTCCAGGTCCAACTTGAAGACCATGAAGATGTGAACATTATATAAAAACATTTTTAATGTCTTGGTTTATAATTCTATAGGGGTTTTGCCCTGTAGGGGAAAGATGGATGGAAGAACATTGGAATTGTTCAGATGCAGTAATAACATCAAATATGCTGATAGTTTTGTGGTTATGGCCTTCTCAATGGGTGGGGGAGGAAGGTAAGTAGCTTGGGAAAAAATGCACTTGATAATATCTGCACATTCTTCCATTGTCTGCAACTGAATAACTAGCACTCCTGTTCTTCTAGGTCTAGGATAAGCTGGCTTCTAAAAATGAAAGTAGTCGACTTTTGAGATTTCTGTCCCCACATTAACTTTTAATAAATCTAATTAGTGTAGCCTTTGTCAGAATCTTGCTTTCTGTATGTACACAGCTGTCAGGAGTTTGATATTTGTCGATGGGCCAGAAAGGAAGAGGATAGGGAAAAAAGAAAATAAAGTATGTTAAACAAAAGGAGTACATAGCATACAGTATCTCTGGTTGCCATGAGCATCACCCATCCATAAAAAAGGTAGGTTATGAATTCCGTTAATAAATCAATTTCAGAACACAGCATGCCAGCTAAGAAACAATGTAACTTGTGCATAGATGTGCAGTGTCTTAAATTTTGTGGTCCCTCTTTGACTTTGAGTGACATGATGGGAGCTGTACTTCTAAAGGAGGAGAGGACAAGGATATCCAGAGAGAAGGTTTAAAGCTTTTCAGCTTTCAGAAAGGGAAAAATGATTAAAAGTTAGTTGCATTTGGTTTAAGTTAAGTTTAAATTAAATCCAACTTTAATGGCATCTTGTAATGCAGATACACAATTCTAACATCTGATATATGTTTTTTAAGAAATGGTTTTTACCATTTGCTAGGCACTTGGAAGGTTTTCAGTATCATTTTCCTTTGACAATACAGCAAAACTAAAATAGCAGTGGAGCTGGGGTGTTAATATTTCCTTCCCGTCAGCTGCAAGGAGCTAGAACAACACCTTGAGCTGATCAGGGAAGTTTATTGCTACTGATACGTTTACGAGAATCTCATGAGAGTAACTGCACTCTCTTGAGAACAACCAGATAAACACGTCAAGGATTTGGTGGTGGGGTGGGGCCTGTTGGTGGGATGTCAGGTCTCTATTGTTTTCTCCCTGGAGGGATTCCAAGCTAGTCAGACACTTCAGCTGCCAATTTCACCATACTTCTAGTCTCACATAGAAAATTATTGTAGCTGAGGTTTTTTTTCCCAGATTGTATTGCAGAAGTTCTAGGATTTCCTACAGGTATATCAGAATGTTCTCTTTGAGAAGTTACAAAATGATTTCTGCTGTGCCACTGCTGGCTTTTATGACATGTCTTATTCCCCATTCTCAGTTTATACATCACCCCTGAGCTTAATAGTCATCGGTATGCTGTAAATGACACAACTCTGCTCATCTTTTCTTTCTGATAGCACCAGGTCAAACAGGAAGCAGCTTTCAATAAATACAGTGTTGGATGGGCTTATGCTGTCCTGAAGGAACGGGTGTATGGTATGAAATTTGGCACTATCTTTAAAAATGCAAGTGACAGTAGATATCAACAATGTTTTTTAATGGTCACTGTCTTCCTATGGCCTTACTAAAGCCATCCTTGCCTCATTTAACTCTAATCTAGACCACTGTTAAATGTCTCATCATATGAGAAGAAGGTCCTGAAAACTGTCTGCAGGTTCAGCTAGTGCAGAATACAAATGTACATTTATTATCTGGGACTAAAGGCCCTTCCACCTGAGGTCTTTGCCCCACTCCAGAAACAGTTTCACGCCTGGATGTTCTCATGCTGTTATCTGTCTTCAGCAGCTGAGCCAATTTATTTCTGGCTCATCCACAACATGTAGAACTGGCCAAAAGGACATCTTTCCTTTTTACAATATATGAAATTTACAACCAGAAGCTCTGCATTCTCCTATTAACAGCACTTACTTTGCCTAAGAAGAATTCATTCGTTAAAGTCTTCTCAGGACTTTGAGATCAACATTAATGTAGATGAGTTTTGGCTCATATCCCTTTAATAATTCTCAAGGGATTGGTGTTGAAGGAGCCCTTTTGAGAAGATCTATTCCTGAATACAAATGGAAAGACTACCAAGTAAGTAAATAGCAGAATGTCCCATTACGAGAAGAATTATAACAAAATTGCCATGAGTGCAATCTATGGGCTTAGCCCAGCTATCAATAAATGTTAACAGACTTTTATTGTGTTTGAAGCATAGAAATATATGAGGATAGGAAGCCCTTCCTCTAGGCAAAGTACAGCAACACTCTCTACGTGGGGCTGCCTTTGAGGAGCACTTGGAAAGTTCAGCGGGTGCAAAATGCAGCATCATGAGCAGTCAGTGGTGCCAGTTATTTGGCTCATGTGACATCACTGCTCAGCAGGTTGCATTAGTTGTCCGTTTGCTTCTGGGTGCAGTTTAAGGTGCTGACATGGCTCAGGCCAAGTTATCTATGGGAAAGTCTCTTCTCAGTTGTTTCTACCTATTCTATCAGATCTGGCATGAGGGTCATCCTGCAGATACCATTGACCAAGGAGTGTTGGCTGATGGGGCCTTGTTGGAGACAAATGGTGGGATTCAAAAATTTTTACTACCAATTCTGTGGGCGTGGCTTGGTGGATGTGGTGTGGCTTGG
>AZIM01000448.1:172944-186803 GCA_000516915.1 Ophiophagus hannah | reverse complement strand
CTAACATGACTAGAGGAGGAATTCTGAGAGTTGAAGTCTACAAGTCTTAAAGCTGTCAAGTTTGAAGAACCCTGCACTAGAACATCATTCCTCCAGAGATCAATTGGCCCCAACCATGCTGGGTTTGAGTCTGAGGCTATGGTCTTGAGCCTGGGACACTAACTCATTTCCTGCCTCTGCTGAGGACTTTTTTATGATTTTCTGGCTGTGGTGTTTTATTTGTGCATTTGTACTGTTTTAATATTGTGAGCCATCCACAGCCATATACCGAGATAAATGGTATATAAATTGATATAATAAATCAATAAACTATGTTGAAGAAGGGAAAGGGATAAGAGAAGTTCTCTTTGTCTCTTAAACCAGAGACTCATTTAATTAGGAGCAGACAGCCTGGAAGTCACTTCCCCTTATCTACTCTTGCCATTTGCCACAGTAGTCAAATAGTCAAAGGAGAGAATGCAATCTCCAACAACATGAGTATGGGCGCAATGACCTATGAGATCAAAACTGTGCCTGCAGGGAAATCCTGTGAAGAATAGAAGATCCCCACATTACAATACTCAATAATACAGTTTAAGAAAAACATGACTCAGATACATGAGAATGAACAAATGTGCTAACTAACAACTTGATTTAATGTAGGATGTGGTCATTTCTGCACTGCAGTGTTTGCACAGTAGCGTCAAAATGGGCAGGGGAGGTAGCCATCTTGGGGCCTCAGACACAAGAAATCTGACAATCCCCTCTTAATAGTCATTCCTTGCCTTGTGTTCTCAACAAGCTTGAATCCAGAGGCTACCACCCTGGGGTTGCTTGCTTGAAGAATTTGCCAGATCCAGAAGGAAAAGGTTGTAGTTTTCAATGTAAACTATCTTAGCAGCAATCAGAGTTCAGTTCTCCCATGGGATTTTCCTTAGGGTATCCAAGTCTACTATTAAAAATGCACTGAAAAATGCAGAGAATCCATACTGCTTTGGTAGACTTGATTTGTGGACCATGTGTTTGTTCATTGCATTTCATGCATTCTCTTGTGCTTTTTTGATCCTGGACCTTGGGAGTTCATTTAAAATGCAAATACTCTAAGCTAGTTTTTGTTGATTTGTTGAGCTTTGGTGGTTGAGCATGCTTATCATGCACATTAATGCAATAATGCAGTTCACAGGGTATTTGCTGTTGTTAAGTTTGCTTGTTGGCAGTTGCTGAATGTTACTCCTCTGTCATATAGCCAAAGTATATCAGAAATCTTCCCTTCTTCCCTTTGACTAATTGATTTATCTGTAAAATTTATTGGCTGCCCATCTTACCCAGATAATTCTGGGTGGCTTACAATCTTTGTAATACTAATGTTCTTCTAGCTCCATCATACCCAGATTGTTTCTTAGAGGCTATTCACTGGCATCTACTACCCAATCTACATTAAAAGAAGGAAGAAAGATTATTTTTTAAAATGGAAAGAAATTCAGTGCATTTCTGTTAACTAAGATTTTAGATCTGACTGACTGTCAAACAGCTTGCGCTGTAGGTAATTGAATGGAATTCCTTTCAATTAGCCTCCCCTGGAAAGGCCTGTCAGGGGGCCTCCCATAAGGAACATTTGTTTCTATAGAACTTGCCTACCCTCAACTATTTGGAGAACTTTTGTTTTGTCCCATAAGCCACGTTCAAGTGGTCTGAATATTCCAGGTGGGACTATTTTGTTCAGATTTGAAAAGAAAATGGATTTTCCAAGTTGCATTGATATCAGCTGAGATGTCTACAATTGCTTGGCTCTTGTTTCAGGGGCTCTGAGGTGGATTCTACTGATGCCTTTAAGATTATTGACTGTAACTGAATTGCACCTAAAAACATAACTTGGTAGCCAGATATTCTGTAACTACCCCAATGATGTTGGATTGCCGCTTCCTCTTTTTGACAGTTGTTCTACTTAAGTCCATTTGACCACAGCTTCAAAAATAACAGTTGAGCTTTTCTCCTCATTCAAGCTTACAATACAAATAGTAATGGAATCCAGATAATGTACTCTGTATTTTTCAAAACTGGAACAGTCACAGAAGTGTAGATTCAAAATAGATCTCAAGATCAACTGTTTCAACCCCTTCAGGATGTAGAATGCAGGATGCAACTACAATAATGCTGAGAGATAGCCATTCACAGCTGCTTAGGTATCTCCAGTACATGAGAAACCCAAGGTCTCCGGAGGGAATCTATTCCACTGGTTGACAATTATGGAGTTTCTTCCAATGTTAAGCCAAATTTACTTCCCTGTTATTTCCATTAATTGGTTCTAGTTTTGTCTTCTGGAACCCAGAGCATTCACTTGTATCACTGGCCTTCTGTAATGGTATGTGGGAATGACCTTGTGTATATGAGTAGAGGGGAAAGTACAGTCTAGGGAATGATCAGAGAAGAGAGGGGAAGCTTGCAGCTGCCTAATGGGCAGAGAAAGAAACTCAGAAAGGATCCTCCCTAACTTATCAGGCTGTAAAAAGAGACATGGGGACAATCTGTGCTTTCAGATTTGCAAGATTTTGTTAATGTAGGATTAGCATCAGGTCATGCTTCCTTAATTTAAGAGTGGCAGTTTGGTAAGATATATTTATACTAGATCAATTTTAAAGGAATTAATTGTATTAATTAAATAATTTTAATTGTGCCATTTTGATAGTGCTTTCTTAAAAGTATACACAACTGACTTACTAACTATGAAATAAATTCACTGACTTCAGTGGGACTAATTTCAGGTATAGGTTAGCAAAATTGAGGCAGCCCTTTTAAATCCACTTAATTTCGATGAAGACTCCTTGAATTCAATGAGACATTGTAAATCCCTATCTGTCTGAATACTAGGTGGATGTTTTAAATGCAAAATCAATGAGGAAATTATGAATGAAATGAAATACACAGAAATATAACTGAAGAATACTTCTGGGGGGTGATGCAATGTTTACTGAGTGATGGGAAAGCTGAATTGTGATATACACAGTGGTGCAAAGAGTATTGGGTAGTAACCTTTTTTTTTTAAGTGGAAAATACAGTTCAGGCATGTTAAATGTTACCTGAATATAAACATGTGTGCACCCANCCCACACCCACACCCACACCCACACCCCTACCCACACCAAACAGTTCAACCAAGCTGTGAAAACATTTGCTATTTTCCACTTCTGTTAAATTCTCATCCAATCTGGGAGAAAGGAGATAAATTTGGAACGCAGCAGAATCTGATCCATGAAAGAATTCCTCCCTGGAGTGTTCTCCAATAGGCTACAGAGTGTCATTCTTGTGTCCTAACAGATGCCCAGCAGAGAATTTCCCGGCCCTAAACCTGACTGTAGTCTCTCGTGTTAATGAGGACTCTTGATGCACTTTAAGGTACACTGGTGAACGGTTTTAAATCAGAACACATCCTGCTATAGGAAACTTTACAGTGGGTACCGAGGCCAGTCTGTTAGCATTCCAGATGTGGCGCCTGTACCTTGCCTATGACCAGCATTCATTTCTGCACTCCACAGCTGGTCCATGTAAATGTGCCATATTGCAGCCCATCTGCTCAGAGAGTGCACAGTGGCGCATCTCTCTCTGACAGTGGACCATTTTATTGAACACTATAAATATCGAAATTCATAGGCATGAAGCAGCAGATTTTTAATGTTACTTAGAGAGACATTTGAGCCGCAACCTTTGGCAGAAGCATACACTGTTACTATCTCGGTACACTGCGCACCATTTGGTTCAGACTCATGAACAACTTTTCCAGAGATTTCATGGCTCTCCAATCCCAGGTAAAATGGAGTACAGACCCTGTGGGATGATATTTAGTGTGAATGTCACCCTGCATACAATGCGCATTTGGGATATGGACTTTCCAGCCCTGTGCTGCGTTAAACCATATGTTAATGTTTTTATACTCAGAAAAGATTAGATCGGGGACCAATAAACTTTCAAAACTACAAATAATAGGCTAACCATTATGAAACGTGAGGTATTCTTTTGCCTGTCTTTCCCCCTCCTGCCCCCCCACTTCCCAAAGCCTCTGCAGTTTTTTCTTTATTTTTAAATGGCAAGCCTGCATATTTTGCTTCAGGAAAGCAGCTTATCCATATTTTATAAGTTAATATGTGCAGACTTTGTAATAAAGAATAAACATCCCCATTAATTTGAAATTGCTGGCAACTGATCTGGAACAGAGACAAATTTGCTTTGCTTTGCAAATTTGCTCTGTTCAGCAGCCTCTAAAAAGTGTATGTATAGGTGACAACATCAGTGCAGATGTTTATATAATTGTTCGTTCCACACTTTAACAACTGTCCCCCAAAGCTAAACTCAACTGCAAAAAAAAAATAAAAATGAAGCTTTAAAATTCTTTCTTTCGTAGTTTTGTTCGCCACCCAGAGTCACTGGCATGAGATGTATGGCTGTACAAACTGAATAAATAAATAAATAAAGTCTGCAAAAAAGAAATGCATGATATCCAAACAGCCCTTTACAATGAAATGTCATTTCAGTTTCCGGGGTTAATTTAACATAGGATTTAGCCTTTTGAAAAAGGAAAGTTGTTTTGATGACTACAATAATGATGTGAGAAAGTATGTAATGGACTTTATAATGTTCATATGTGGTATAGTTTGTGTGTATGTTTCAGTGAAGAAACAGGAAGGAAGTCTCAGAAGTTTATGAATTGTACTAAATACATTTTTCCATTTCGTCCTTCTTCAGGGCCATGCTTAATACAACTAACAAATGTTAGATATGAACAAACCAGACAGTGTTGCTTTCTCCAAATTCTTTGTATCTTATTTCTTGGTAGCTCTGTAATATTAAAGATGAAGAGCCTCACTTTAAAACAGAGGTGGCCATTCTCACTCAGTACCATCAATATTGTTGAAAATACTCGCTTTTCATTGCCTGAATCAATGGCTATTCCAGTTTCACTTTTCCCCACATTCAGACTCTCTACCCTGCTTTAGTTTTATGTTCTTTCCGACCTCCTTTGTGGAAAAATTATTTTCATGAATATATGGGTGTCCCAGGATAATGTTGCAGGATCCAGTTTAGTCTTCTGAGCAGAGGTGGTATTCAGCAGGCTCTGACCAGTTCGGGAGAACCGATAGCGGAAATTTTGAGTAGNCCCCACCCCCAAAAACCCACACCACCCCCACAAAGCCACACCCACAGAACCGGTAGTAAAAAATTTGGAATCCCACCACTGCTTCTGAGCATTCAGACTTGTGCTGGACCCCATCCTCAGGGAACTTCTCTCTACCAGGAATGTGTGACTGAGTTCCCTGAGAATGGGCTCCAACAGGAGTCCAAAAGCTGAAAACTAAACCTCTGGTTCCAGAGATTGACCTGGTTTGGATCCTGCAAAATTATTTTCATTTTTCTTTGTACCTGTCTACTTTATATTTTGATAAAGTAATGAAAATAAAATAAAAAAAGAGAAATTTGTGAATTTATTTGAAATGTCCTACTAGAATTGTAACCTCCGGTTCTGTTGCAAAAATATTTTACAAAGCATGGCTTCAAATTTCTGGTTGCCATTTTTGCAGCTTAAAAGATTGCAGGGTGTGCTCAGAAATAAATGACATTTAGTATGCCTTCCAAGTGAGTTTGTGTAGGACTGAAGCCCCAGTTTTTAGAGTATGGCTTAGTTGCATTACATATAAAGAAAAGGAACGGTGGGAGAGAATTTATTCCTAATGCTCTGTGTGCTTTTGTATCTATTCACAGTCATTTCTCACAAGTAGTGAAACATCATTTTGAGAATTTTCTTTGACCCAAAGTAAAAAATAGGAAATTTAACAAATCAGTTTGGAAAAATCCTCTGGCGCATATGTTTCAAGTCAGCACCATTATAATTTTTCAATTGTCTTTGTTGCAATTTTAAAAGAAAAGAAAGGCATCTTTAACAGCAAAGTCATAACATTTCAACAACAAGCTGTGTCATTGTTCAAACAGTTCCCTGAGTTCCCAATCAGTGGCAGTGTTATGTAAGGTGGCAGGTTAATAAATGCGACACACTGAAATCATTTGTACCAGATTATCTCTCCTTCCAATCTCTGACAGATGCTAAGTCCAGCTGGTAAAGAAAAGTTTATAGGCGAGCTGGATCTGGGGCCTTCACACACTCCACAATGTTGGCTACCAATGCTGGTTTTAATGAGTCACGAATTGCCTGTTTATCTTCTGCTCCCTGCTGTTTCTGCATTTTCTCTTCCAGAACAATCCTAGAAACACATGCTGCTACAGACGCTGGAGCAATGTGTGTAGACATTTGAGCCAAATTATTATAAAGAACTCTTTCTTCTCTGATATTAAAAAAAAAAGAGTGGAGGGGGAGGCAGAAAAGCCCACTGCCTAGCAAATCGTTCTCTCAGATGTTCACTCTGACATGCTCAATATGGCCTGCCACAGAAAGTTGGAGACATTCAGAACCTTAACAACTACCAAAAAATGACAGTGTAATTGGCAGGTTTTGTTGTTCATGTTCTGGCTCAGCTAAAAAGTGCTCTAAACACTTTGTTTAATGATGTTATATTATGACAACACATGGCTTCTATACAGCAAGTCATCATGTTTAACATGCGTCCACACAGGAACGGGAGCAAGCAGCCAGAAAATGGTAACAAATATAGGAAAACAAAGCTTAGCAAAGTGACCAGAAGCTGCCGCATCCAATCCCTTGATAGCAGAAGATGATAGGCATTGCTGGTGTGTTGAAGGCAGCAGGAGAGAGACAGTGTTGCCTGTATAGTAGTGTGTACAGTCATCCCATGAACACTGTTGGAAAACAGGTTTTGTAATGCTATGGAACTCTGACAGACCTACTTGATAGTCAGAAGGCAAAACTGTCTGTATCGTACCAATTTTGATGCCCTTCAAAATTATTACTAAGATTTATCAGCGACTCATAGACAGCTCTCCCAATCTGCAGGGTGAGGTAACTCCTTCATGCAGCAGGAGCTGAGATGCATGAAATCAGGGTTGTCTTGGGGTTCTCAGTAGAGATGAAGATGCTACCCCACCCTTTTCCCAGTACACAAACAGATGGACTGACAACTAAATCTTATTTCAATGTCAGCGGAGAAATAGCGTCTCCTACCACAACTGACGGAGCGTGCTAATTCAGCAGGGCCAAGACAGGTTGTGTGACAGTTGTATAGCAACACAGGAATCCTGAAAAGTTGTGAGTGCTGTTCCCTTCCAGCTTGTCTGAGGCAGTCACTGCCATGTGCCCCTTAAGAGGTCCTTGCCTCCAGTGCATAGAAATTGCTGGTCCTTTGCCAGTGTTGAAATGTTAGCCTTTCTACATGATATTGTGTGTGAAGAATGTCCATTCTTTCATTTGCCTTAAGCAGCAAAATTATTTGAAATAGTCCTGCTCAAAATTATGCCATCATTCTAAGGTAACTTTCCAGGAAAGGATAGCTTTAGAAAGCCAATCTGGCATCTTTTTACTAGATTGATTCTATCAGATTAGAAGCCTATTGGTAAAGCTAAGTCATATTTAAGTCTGCCAAGCAGAATTATAGCTAAACATACACTTTGAATTGAGAAAAAGAACATCACAAATGTGCTTTTAGGCATCACAACCAGATAGGATCTTTCCTACACATTTTCTGGGCAATTCAAGAGCCATGTGTGGCTTCAGGCTTCACCCCAATCCCATTCCCATATCAGTACTGGTAGGAGAATGCAATTTTTAGTTCTCCTCCCTTCTCAGATCAAGCAATATATGGGCATACAAATTCATGGCATGGGATTGCATTATCTGCCTCTCCCTGAATATATCAGCCCATCCCATTAGATCTGGCAGAAAAGGCATGTTATGGGAAACATCTGTGAGGGATTTACATTTGGTGGGCCAAGGAGGTGGGTATTCTCTATGTGACGTCCTCCCTATGGAACATTCCCTACCTTCTTTGTTATCATTCTGGAAGTCCCTTAAGCCCTGATTATGGTACCATCCCTGGTGGTTCCAGAGATTTTTTTAAAATAATCTTTATTACACATTTTTCAAACATTTACACCACATTTCCATTTTTGACAGTGTTTCTGAGTCGACTTCTTTCTTATTGACATAGTAATATTTTCATTTTCAATTCTTGGTATATTTCTCTAATATTTTTACATTTATATTTACCTTTTTATAATTCCTTATATATGCATTTCCTGCAATTCTTAAGTAATTTTGATACATATTTTTTACTTTTCTCCTCTAGCCACTCATACCACATGTCCCAAATCTTATAATATTCTGTTTCCTCCTTGTCTTTTAGAGATGTTTTTGATGGCAGAGATGTTTTTAGAGATGTTTTTGATGGCAGAGATGTTTTTTGATGGGTCCATGTGGTTTGTACATTTAAAATTCTTCCAGTGTTGTTTAAATTTTAATAATGACTTTTAATATTTTTATAGTGATCGTTTTTATATATTTATTGCTTTATTACCATACACTGTGCAGAGTTGCTTTTTATGAGAAGTATGGCCATATAAATGTGATTAATAAGAAAACAAAAATATAAGTTCCAAAAGTGGTAACAAACAAGCACATTCTCTGCAGATTTTAATACCTGGGCAGGGAGATTGAACACAACTTGAGGGGGGTGGACCCTTTCATTGAAATGTCCTCTCAAAGCTACTTTGCAAAAAGAAAAAAGAAAATAAAATGCTATATGTTTATCCAAGCTATACATGGTTTACAAAATAATTCAGAATTTAGGTTTTGAAACCCATTGTCACTAGGTTTGGAATAATACAGCAATATTAGGTAGAGTAGAATAATATTTTTCTACTACAATTCATACAGCACACAACACAGATATGTTAACATGACTGCATTCTTAAGCTATGATACAGAGAGAGGGAGAGAGGGAGGGGGAGGGGGGACAGAGAGAGAGAGAAAGAGAGAGAGAGAGAAAGAGAGAGAGAGTGAGTATGAATACACACACACACTCTATCTATCTATCTATCTANNTATCTATCTATCTATCTATCTATCTGCTGTATCTTTCTATGATAACAGAACAATTGCCAGATTCTTAGTTTTCCCAAGATTCTATTTTGCATTTGTTTGCGGGTAGAATACAGATTTTGATGTCCTCATTAAGAAATGGCAAAGAGAACATTTCCCCCAGTGTCCCCAATTATTAACAGAATGTTTTGAATTTGCCTATTCTTTGCACATGGGAAACTACATGGTCATTAGACAGATGTTGAAACTCACCAATTTTATATCCGGCAGCTGGAGAAGACAATGGATGTCATATGAAATATAGCCAGGGAAGGAGTTCATAATTTGCACTAGTAGACTGAAAATCATGGCTTGTGATTGTTCACTGTCATCCAATAAAAGGCCACACCACCGTGATATGGTATTGTGTTATTTGCAGGATAATCTAAGGTCAGTGTTATTCAAGTAGCCAAATGATTATTAAGAGAGACACACAGACGAGCCTTTTACAATCCTTCTAGCTTTATTTAGTTATTTAAAAGCAACGACAATGGTGATGGGAAGGTGTACTGTTTAAAGATTGTCAACATCAAGATGTGGAAGGAGACAGTACGTTTAGCAACCAACCATGAAATCTTATTCTGCAGTTGCCTTCTTAATGGCATCTCTTAAGGTCAGTGGGTTTGAATTGCCCCAATTGTATTGGGTCATTCTGGCAGCATTGGTTGTGGAGAAAAGCTTCAGACAGGGACAACAATGGCAAAAGTCACCCTTTAAGCGTTCGGCCTTCTATATCATCCAGTTGATTTCATGGCCCCCCACTATGATGTCACTGTTTGACCAGTTTGCTTTAAAACAGCTTAATTGGCTGAAAGGAAAGCTATGTCTAACCATGTTTGTGAGTTTATAAAAAAAGGAAACAAGGCAAAGCTTCAGAAAGATCATTGTCTGCCTTGCCGGAAACCTTAGATCTGAAATGAAGCAACATTCCTTTCATACAGAAAGAAGGCCTTGACAACAAGTTTCCTTGGGGAAATTACAGATTCTGAAAAGTGGTGATGTAGATGTTGTCTTTGGACTATTGTTGACAAATTGGTGGGGAAAAAAATCAATATAATCTGCAAAACATAATTTTTTAACAATAAAAAATATTATATATATAATATTATATATATATGCACACACAAACTCATGCATACACTGTACATACACACACACACACACACACACACACACACACATACATATATAGATATAGATATATTCATTCTGATTTAGGATATAGTCGCGAGGAATATGCATTTAGTTCAAAGCTGTCAAACTCACGGTCTGTGGGCCAGATGCATCATGCACTGCACACGCCCACACCCAGTTTAGCAAAGGAGAAAGTCCCAATACATCACATGACAATGCCATGACGTGAATTTGACACCACTGATTTAGTTTCTGTGAATTAACACTGCATGTTAAATTTCTGATGAAATTGGCTTACCAAAGTGGTGTTCAGCTATGTATAAATGTTCAGCCATATGCTTGTCACAAATATTTCTTTAGATGTTCCAACAAAGAACATACTTTATGGATATTGGCAAAATATTTCCTCAAGAAGTACCCTTTGGTATTTAAAGAAATGCCTCAGGGATTCTAGGCTGCTAGGACCATCCCTTGGTTTCTGAGGAGATGATGATCGAAACTGGCAAACATTATCCCACCAGTCTTCTATGGCGAGGAACAGATGAGGAGAGGAAGGAGAAATTCAACTTCCCTGAAAGATGTTTAGACTATTTGGACATTTATTTCAGGCTTCAGGTTTTATCAATGATGCAGTTAATGGGTTAGTATTGTTTTTAATTAAGAAAAGGGAGATGAGAAAGTTTATAAGTAAATTAAAATAATGATCAACCATTTTTCTTCTGTCTTCTCCTGTTCTTATTCAACAGCAGAAGGAATCTTTGCTCAATTAGAAGTGCTTCTGGAATGGAAGGCATAGCACATTTCCACAACCCTTGCTACTTTCCAAACATACTGTTGTAAAATGTTTCACAAGGAACTAACTGGAAACTTTAGTTAATACAGAAGGAAGCTCCTTGTGTACCACTGGGAACTTTTTGAAGCTGTCATAGAATGCTAATATTTTGGCATCTACACCAGCTGCTAGATTGTCTCATGGTACAATCCAAGGAGCAAGTAAATAATTCACATAATCCTTCATGACTTGAGGATGGGATACCTGCAGGACCACTTATTCCAAGTAGAAGGCTGGTGGGAAGGGACTTGGACGCAAATATTATCTGCCGAGCTCTTCTCCTGGAGAAAATCAACATCCTTTTATCTTCAAAAGCTCATATTTATAGTGTTCAAATGTATTTTTTTTTAAATCTACATTTTGACCCCCATGAACCATTTCAAATAATCGGTGGAAGCTTTCATTCAAATTTCCAATTATCCATTTAAAAATTCTTTTTTCTCCAGCTCTGATGACACATGTATTTCTTTTATCTTTAAGATTAAAGCCTTCATAATGAGAAATTAAGTCCTCCTTGCTCATATTTTTTGAAAGGTGAAGCAAAGGGTGATTAAATCAGAAACAAAGTCGGTAATTAGTGATATAAATCTCTGAGTGATTTTAGTAGGTCACAAATTTAACGGGTACAGACTTCGGACACATCTGTTCTTTTGGCAACTACTTCCCTTTCTGCAGGTTCTGATTGGATGGCTGTGATCATATGATAGATCTCCTGGAAGTTATTTGTGTTCCCTGAGCTAAAGACAAGCAAGTTGATGAAACTCAGCATGCCTAAAATGCATCAACCCTTCTTGTAACGAGTAGAACAAAATTCTTAGTAACTAAAAGCCGCAGCATCTAATCCTCTGCAGTCTTTTTAGAAGACATACCAAGGGAAATAAGTGTAGGGCCTTATAACAATAGATAAATTACAGCATATTGCTTGCCTTTTTTTTCACTGAGAGAAGAGATAACTTTAAAAAAATTAAGATGGTTGAATCAATTTACAGGTAGTCTCTGGTTAGCAATTTCTGTTGCTAAGAGATGCAATTATAAAGTGTGATATCATGTGATTGCATCACTTAACAATAAAAATTCTGGCAATCCCAGTGGTTCTTGTAACCTGAGGGCTGTGCAGGTTGTTAAGTAAAGACCTTACCTAATCACAGCTTCCTGCTGGCTTCCCTATTGACTTTGCTTGTGGGAAGCCAGCAGGGAATATCAGAAATCACAATCATGTAATTGTAGGGATGCTGTGACCGCCAGAACTGTGAGGACTGATTGTAAGTACCACTTGTTAAGTACCATGGTAATTTTGAAGAATCAGTGAATGAATGGTTGTACCCTGAGGATTACCTGTACTTTTGATCTGATATTGTTTGAGTACTATAGAAGTTGGACTCCATCTTTACTCCAATTTATATCTTGTAATTTAATGGCATTTCTTAGAGCATATTGTTATGGGGCCATTTGCTTCCTCCATATGGTTTATTTGTTTTATGAGTGTACCTATTACTTCCCTTGAGATTTCAGTATAGCATTTTAGCTACTTAACAACTTTATAAATTATTTTTGGAGATGATGATTTGCTCCAGGTCACATTGTAAGCTTCATGGAAGATCTGAGATTTAGGCATTTCATGTCCAGTCTGAATCCAGAATACATCAATATCAATAGCATGATGTGTTGTTTTTATTTAATGGTTTTTGCATTCCTTCTTTAAGGTACCTTCTATTCCTCTGTGTATAATGAAGAAAGTGCTAATTTCTGGTTGATATTTTGTGCTCTTATTGTGATGATTCATGCACCCAGATCAACATAGTTCTTGGGTGTATGTGGGTGAGACTTTCAGATCTTCTAATTAAGAACTCAAGAACTCAAGACCTCATGATCAGTTATTCACCAATAAAAGAAACAAATTTGACCAATAAAGCAAACAGATGTAGTAATAATGACTCTCCTGTAGCATCCAAGTCAGAAGGATGACAAATGCATTGACAGTTCCATTTGGAAGGAAAAAGACACGGGGAGAAATGTTTTCTGAAGATAGTAAAAAGAGGATCAACATGGGGAGATGTTCTAACAGAGCTTTGGTAAAGTGGTGAGAGTACTGCTACAGAGAATTTCATCCTCTCCTGTTTGGTCTGGGCTATGAGCATGCCCAGAAGAGTGCAGTCTTTGCAACACAAGGAGGAATTGGGATAGCCAATGTACTACAAAGCCCTTCATTTTCAAGTTGATGGAGGCCTTGGTTATTGAACATTGCTAGCTCTTGTGGTTATTGTAATAAAGAGAAGATAATAGATGTCAAATGTAATTTGGAGGTTTTGTTGAAAAATATTTTACTTTTTTTCCTCATTTGGATTTTGATTTTTTTTTTCAAAGAAATTGAAGAAAAAATTTGAAGCATGCTGAAGGGGGAAAACATTTGCAGTTCTTTGGCAAATGTAATATTTATCTTGAGAGATGACTCATCAATTCATTCATTTTTGCTGTGTATGTGTGACTTCCGTGTGTCATATCTTGTGGGAGTGATTAACTGCCTTTGTCAAAATGTGCATTTTCTGGAAATATTCATTTTTCTGTTCTCTGGCAGCCCCTGATGAGTGGCAAAAGGCAATTATTTAATGGTGGAAGCCAATCTGAATTTTCAAAATAGATCTTGGAGTAAGGTTTTCTGAAGAAAACAAAATGGCAACCACTCCATATCTCTACTTCCCTTGAAAGAATATTGCCTCATATCTGAAATAAAGCTAAAATGAAAGGTTTTAATGGTTTCAATGTAGGTAATTAATTATCCTTCTCCTTTAAATTTAGCTCATATATTTATTTATTTATTTTTATTTATTTTATTTTGTCAAGCGATTATAATGTAACAGGTATAAGTATAAACATAGTTAT
>AZIM01000448.1:151364-162029 GCA_000516915.1 Ophiophagus hannah | reverse complement strand
TATATAATGTTTTTATTTTTATTTTTATTAGACTTGTATGCCACCCTATCTCCCAAAGGGACTCAGGGTGGCTCACATCCTAAAAACAGACAATGACCCACAACAGTTAAAAAACAATTAAACTCCAATGTCCAATAAATTAATAATTTAAAATTAAATGATAAAAAACTACCCCCCACACCCCATTCAGTCCCTGTTCTCATATATATATGAGAAAAAACCCTGAAACTATAGACATATTCTGGGCACTCTTCACAATGTTGTGAAGGAGTTAATTTTATGTTGTCTAGGACTGGAACACATTTGCTGTCCTTATTTGGATAATATGAAGCCGTCTCTCCCGCTAGTCTATTAAGATTAAGCAAACTGTTTCTCTTCATTAGGAAGCCTAATGACCAGACAGACAGAGCTGTACAGCCAATGCATTCCCTTGCTATGCCATCTAGGGAGGTCATTTTCCCATCCTCACCTGCAAAAGAAAATTCTCAGTCCTACCAACTTTAGTCACCTTTCCTCAACGAGACTCTATTGGAGTCTTAGATTTAAAATTCAGTTCTTGTTTCTAAATGAGGAGGGTGATACATGTTGCCATGAAAAGCATGTGTTCTACTAGCTGATGTCAAACTGATGGTTCCTGGTCCCAGAAGTGTCATGCCCAGTTTAGTTAATAGCAGATTGTCAAATAAAGTGATAAATCTCCTTACTCAGTGACTTTTCCACAGCTTTCTCACCGTCTCCCTAATTCAGCATGACAAGTAGGCTTTCTGCATCCAGGGTATCTCCAGTATCTCCAGCAGCCATCAGAGATATGCCTATATCAAGAGAAGTACATGAACATTTTGAAGTAGCAATACCTACACATTAGCCTATTGTTTTAGAACTGACTATCAATCGGTATGGCAAGCATGACTCCTGTCTTTAGTCAACACTAAATGCTGCAGAAACCCTTTGTATAATAGATTTCGGGAATATTTATTTTAGACCTGAAAATAATATTACTGAGAAAAGAAAATGGAACAATAACATAACACAGGAGATGATACAGATACACAGGAGAACTTGAAAGTGTAGATAAGGTCTTTGGGATGATCTACTTATCTTCCTTGAATCAGTTTTTAAATTAGCCTTGGCCTTCACCTCATTCAACTGGCTCAATCATAAATTATATAATATATAGTATGTAGGCATCCCTTATCTGAGTTGCAAAAGTGGGGGAAACCACTAGGTGGCAGCAAAGAGAGCCTTCCTCACCTCTTCGCTGTCATTTGGTGGATCTGGATTTTTGCACCTCACATGTCAGATGCCTAATATATAGTTAGTCATGCAGCTTATTTTAGACTTTTGAAATAATAACAATTGGATGAATGACTTCTGGACAGCTGGGAATATAGAGAAAGAGCTTGCATAGGCTTTCCCTATTCCTGAATAAAGCTTTAGTGGCCTACTATGTCGCAAATATGTGCAGCAACAGATACCATTATGAAGTCAGCTGGAAGTAATGCCTGGACAACTAATCTAGAGACATCAACAACTTCAGGCTGTAGTTAGATGCATCTTCAGCACAATTACAGGTAATTCTCTATGGAAGCAAACAATTCTTTAGGTAACCTGTTCCTGAGCTGTTGAAGACCTCTAGGTATAAGTCAAGAGCCAAACTTTGAAAATGGCTTGTTTGTTCATTCAATGGCTAGCTGACAGCAGTACACAGCTTCCAGTAGTGGAGTTGTATGTATGATAAGCAAAGCAGCTGCAACGTTCTCCATCCATTGCTTCCGAAATACGTTCAAGGGAAGGCACCTCTAAAGCACATTGTAATGAACTAATCTTGAGATTTCCAATGTCCAAAACTGAGCAATCGCTTAAAACAATTTTATTAGACAAATTGGGCTAATAAAGATTTTTCCTGTATATATACTGTATGTATAAATTTCTTGAGAGTGTTATTGTTGTGAAATCAGAATGAGTTGGAAAAAAAAATCAGAATGAATAAATAACTTATGTAGTCCTAGCAGCAAAATAATTCATCGGCTGAGTTACACTGTGCCAAGTATTTTTTCTTTTTCTTTTTTAATTTAGTGCATGATCATAGTGGCACGAGTCACACAAATTATTAAACCATGGTCTGGTTTACAAAGCACTATGACTAGTGTATGCATTGCATTAGGCCAAAACGAAAATAACAACAGCAAAAGCAAACAAACAAACAAACAAGGTGAACTAAATTTAAATAAGGTTCTACAAGCCTTGGAAAAAGAAAACAGTCTATGTGCTCTTGGAAGCAAATTGATCCAACTCTAATCTCTCAATTAAGATATTTTGGCTACCGCTGAATGTGAAATGAAACAATCTGAGATACCACTGTTTGTTGTTTCTCTGGCAACTCCACTGCTTAAAATATTGGGCTATTCTAGCGATTAGTTCCAGTTAGAGATCCATTTAGTTCCTGCAGATAGCGGCAGAAATTTGCTGTAAAATGACCTGGAAGTAAGTCATATTAAAGCATAATGGAGATAATTCTAAACACATTTAAAATTAAGCATAGACAGAATGCAACAAAGGGAAGCACTTTGCAGCACCAAATGCACTTGCTGAAAAGCATTCCCCTGTTAGGTTGCTGGTGGAGCATTTAACAAGCTTTTCTAAAATGTACTCAGGCCAACCAAAAGCTACAGAAATGTACTGGGTTCGTTCAACAGATGTATTTAAAATATGCTTTAAAGTAATTCACTGAAGTGAATTGGCTTTACATGTATGTATTCTATGGGACACAGAAGCGCAGACTGAGAAAGAATAATCTTTCAATCATCATCATCCTCAATAATATTATTATTTCTTCTTTGGTATCCCTTCAATTTCTTTGGCTTCAAAACAGTGTATGGCCTAAAATTATCTTGTGGTGGATTCTGTTAGGCCCATTAAGTGCTTTTGCTGCTGAATTTCATTTTTTATTGCTACTAAAGCTTTAAAATCAATGTACAAATCAAAGGGAATGCTAAAGCAGGCTTATTCCTGTCCGTGGCATAAAAGTGGATTATAATGTCATCCACTAACTGACAGATCATTTAGAGGCCTGGAAGAGACTGTTTTCACATCGCTGTTGTTTTCACAAGGGATTTTTAAGAAGGCTCCTTATTGTCAGAGCTATTTTTCACCCAATTTGTTTCCAAATGATGTCTAACCTGGGGTCTTCCCCTAGAGAGAAACTTAAGCAATGATTAATGAGGAGCGTGTGCCCAAACCCACCTGGGGAAAGACCCATCTGCAGACTCAGGTAAGATGGAGAGGCCGACACGACATCAGCTTGTGAGTGGCAGGCGGTTTCCCATGGCTTTAGGCACTGCTTACAGCAAATGCAAGATGTTCACTGTTAACATTGCTGTGATTCATAAAAAGTAACAGAGATAAATGTTACTCAAGCTGTCTGGAAAGATGTGTTGTTTGTAGATTTATGTGTCTCTCATATCGTTGTTTAGTTTCTATGGATAGAAAGTGAGTGAAATTCTCTAAAGAATTAAATAAACAGCTAAATAAAGTACCAGTATGTTTCCCTTAAATCAGGGGTCCCCAACATGCGAAACCACACTCCCTTCGGTCCACAGAAAAACTACTCTCCACAGAACTGGTCCATGGTGCCCAAACATAGAATCGGTCCCTGGTCCCTTGGGGGCCACTGCCTTAAATGAATCTTGACTTCTGATGATAACATGAAGATGTCAATGTCAATTTTTTGGCACCTATATAAAAATAGTTGTTATCATCTTCTTCTGTGATATGTATATATATATATATGTATGCATGTACTGTATGTATGTATGTAATTGAATATAGTTGAATATGATTTTGGCTTGCCCATTAAAGATTCAAACCAAAATCACAGGAATCAAATAAAGTTTCATTGGAACTACTGTTTAGTAGTGAAGTTCATATTTAGTAGCTGCAGTTCACAAAAATTTCCAATGATTTTAAAAAACATATACTTTTTTAAAAAAATAGAGTTTATGGGGCCACATGTAGAGAGATCTGCAGAAGTTCAGATTTGTAGAAATTATCCCAAGTTGCTTCTAATTTTGTCAGGCAAGCGTAAACAAGGAAAGTGCTTTATATAGATTTTGATATTAGTCTTGCAATGAAGAGAATCAAGCTCTATTCTCTTCTCAGCCATGAAACTCCTTGGGTAACTTTAGGTCAGTCTCTCTCAATCAACCCAACCCAACTGAAAGCCAAATTGCTGTGGGGAAAAATAGGAAGAAAGAATACTATGTATACCATTTTGAGCTCCTCGGTAAAAAATAGAGTATAAATTATATTAATCAATAAAACGATCCTTGCCAAAACTGGCAAAAGCATGAGGTGCATTTTTTAAAAGATTTGAGCAGATAAACATCTCATGACTCCACCTCCCATCATATCTGAATTTCTGCAAACCTAATTCCAAACTAACATGGCTAAAATTAGAGATGGTGCAGCCCCAGATCAGGAAAGGTTAATCTAAGATAGGAGCAGATACAAAACCATTTCAGATCACTAATGTAAAAAAGGATGAGGCAACACTCCAAACCATTCCAGTGCTCCAATCAGAAGGTTTATTGTTACACTGCTATGCATTAATAGATCTGACAGAATTATTGTGCAAGAGACTGGCAAAAATGGGAATCATCATTCAGTGAGTTTGGTGGAAACCAGGTGCTGTGTAGCCTTTATTCTAGAGACCTATTAACTAACCTATACATAAGCAGTCCCCAGCATTCTGTATGATAGATTGGCCAAGACCTTGCCTTCCAGATGTTATTTGATTGCAGTTTCAATTATCCTTCAGTATTGTCCACAGTGGCTAGAGATGGTAGGAATTCAACACCTGGAGAACAATATCTTGCCATCCCTGCACTATCTCTCAATAGCTATCATATTTGGCTGGAAAACTCCCTGGGAGTAGTAGATGGCATAGGGAGATACCAAACACTTTACCATTTTACCTAAAATATTTTACCTCTGTTTGGTGATCATTTGGATTCTTGCAGCCCAGATATGATAGTCTTCCAGCACCTAATTGATCCCACTGCTTCTCAAGAAAACAGACTGCTTAGGCGGATTTAGAACTGGTAAAGAGCAAGTCTTCAAACTGTCAATACATTTTATCTTGTAACTTGTCAACACTCCCTTGCTTTACAGTCCTGACTGCAGGGGAAAAAATCTTCTCACTTGCAATATTTGGCATCAATGTGGTTGAGCATAATATGGCTTTGACTATTGGAAACCAACTGTTGTAGGAGAAAGCAAAGAAGGAGAAAATGCCTTCAGTTTGATGTGTACAAAACACACCCTACCAAACAGTTTCACACTTTCTTTAACTACTTCTGTTGCCAGGAACATGTTTACCATGATTTAGATGTCTATTATACGCATGAATGGCTTGTCTACTTAATTTCATCAAAAAATGAACCCTCATAAGAGGCACAGATGCTGGTATGATGGTAATCAAATTAGTTTTTGGACAGGTTTATGGCCACTTGCTGTCAGTTAAGCTCTTTTTGGCTACCTTCACTCTTAATACAGTTTTGATGGTGATTAATGGCTCCATTAATACTCTGTTTTTGCTGTGATAGACACAACATTATGGTGTTGTTGACCGCAGATTATCGTAACACTCTGTAAAATCCAGGCCTGAAATATATTAGTCATGCCTAATGTTGAGATGTCAGAAGGCAGGCTGAAAGCTTAACATATGTAGGAATCTTCCAAGTAGCCTTAGGAGGCAATCCAAAATAATTAATCTTGGCTGATCATGTCCTGACAGTAACAGGACTGCACTCTTCCAGTCCAGCCTAGCAACAAGTAAGTTCCTCTGACTTTGATAAAGCAAACTTCTAAATCATAGCACTATCATCTGTGTATTTAGGCAGGGAATCTTACCTTACTGAATTCCATGAGGCTTAGTCCCAAGTAAGTAAATATAAATAAGATTGGATACAATTACTGCCATTGTAATAATGTAATTCTAGGTATATTTAATTGGGAACATCTAAGTAATATCAGTAATTTCAGCATGTGCTGATCTATAAATATTTATGAATCAGCAAGCTTGATCGATACAAATTTCAGATTTGTATCAGTATCTTTTATTCCAAGAATTATTATAACAAAAGGATGGCAACAGCTGAAGCAAGGATACCAGTTCCTCAAAGTAGCTGCATATTAAATGCAAGATCAGAAACAAAAATTTGCTGAAGTTATTATTTTTCATGTTGGGAACACTGAAGAAATAATACAAAATAAAACATCTAGTACTACAATGTTCTCATACAGAACTATTGTGCAACTATACTTGGAATACTTTGCAGAATTCCAGTTGCAGCATCTTAAAAAGGGCATAATAAAACTGAAGGCAAGTAATCAAAATAATCAAGGATCTGGAGCATTGGTGTCAAACTCACTGCGTTACGTTGCCGTCATGTGATGTTTTGTGATGTTTTTCCCCTTCACAGAGCTGGGTCAGGCGTGGCCTGCGCGCGATGCATCCCGCCCATGACCAGCCAGTTTGACTGGCAGCCCGTCAACCCATTGATTCTGGAGCAACAACTGTCTTATTATATTGTAAAGGCCTTTTTGATTTAGGAAAAAGGTAAGTAGGACAAGGCAAGGTAAAATTATATGAAATTATCCTTTAGTAATTAAGCATTTGAAAGTGTAGGATATAACAATATTCTAATCTAAAATATTTCACTTCCTGAGAATCCATGGCAGTCAAAATAAGCATTGAGTAGATTCTTACTCAGTTATGGAAGCCCTGTAGCAGGCCTATCAATCAATTTATGAATTGTGGGGTTTGATATGTCAAGCTACTGTATAATGAAGCCTGTCAACTTTAAAAGGGAATTAAACAAATTAAAGATGAAAGTCATAATGGCTATATTTTATGCTTGGTATTTATTTACACATACACAGCAATCTATCTTACACGTCTCAGAATCCTGTGCTGAAGGCTTCTGTTACTCTCTTATTCTTCTTGTGGCTATTATCTTGAGATAATAGAACATGGGACCAATGCTCGAATGGAACCAGATCAGACAAAAAGATAGAAGGAAAAGATAGAAAACACATAATTAATTGCAAACATCTGCAAAGCAGCAGAATCCCCCACTAGTTCCAAAATCCAAAGTATATTTTAAAAAAGCAAAAATTAATGTCATTTGGATGAATAAACAAACCTATAAATTCCTTCCTCCTCCCTCCCTCCCTCCCTCCCCCCTCTCTCTTTCTCTCTCTCTCCATATAATGGACTAGTAGACAGAGGTCTTTTAAAAATGTATCTACCAATCTGGCTTGGACCAGTATTGTAGATTACAGTCAATGAATTTTCAATTGGATTGATTTGGTCTGGTTATACAAACATAAACATAAACACACATGCATGTGTGTATGTGTGTATCCTACCCAATTCTAGCCAATCTGCCAATCTTGAATATGAGCCAGAAAGCAGAATATTCTAATTTTCAGTTGTAAAGCACACCTGCCTTTTCTTATGCACTGGATCTATCCATTCCTCCCCTCTATTTTTCTCATCCCCATCCAGTCATTACTATGCCAATGCCCTTTCTTTTCCAATACTCAAATTTCCAATATTGGGAATTTCCACTGAAGTCAAATTTTCCTTTACCACCTCAGTGATATGATCCCTGTAAGTTTTGGTCTCTTCTTGTCCAATGTTTTCACTAGTAAGTGATCAGTCTCCTGACTTCTTACATTTCAGCTATTTTCTAAGGAACAAAAATCTTCCATGTTTCTTTTTCACAAGTGGGGGCAGGGAGCCAGGGAGATTGTGGACTGGTTGAGAGATGGTGTGTCACATAAATAATGTGCATGTCAGCCATAAATATTTAATTGAAATTTTGTTCTCTTTTTCCATCAAATTGAATAAGAATTGATTTTTTTTTAAAAAGCTGAGGAAATATCTAATTTAACACTAATTTAACTCTTACTGATCTCAGTGAAACTACTCTTAAATATCTGGAAAGATTTGTAACCTAATAACAACTCAGCAGCTTTCATTAAATTTGACTCCTGGTTACTACTGTATCTGGACAGATCCAATTAGTTTTCTCTTATAACAGTATGGAAGAAATTTATCACTGATCACTTTCCAATGGTTTTCTTCCATTGTGAAAGAGGCCTTGTGTTTTTCTATCTCATTCTGAAGTTGTCTTTGCACGCCATTAAAAATTACTATCTGGTTGCAAGTTAATGAAGGATGCACTTAGGTGATTTGGATTGGACTTTAACAGTTGGCCTTAGTCAGTATTTAGAAAAATTACCACAATGTCAGGTCTGTAGGCCAAACTGAGAAGTCAAATCTATCTACAACATCTAGCTATCTAGCTAGCTATCGTCTATCATCTATCTATCCACGCTATACTGTTATCAATTAATCTACATGGATATGTCTGTTGTGTTATCGGAAGCTGAGCTTAATTTTCATGGATCAGGTCATCTTACTTTGCACAATGGAATAGATCTTATACTCATGAGGACATAGCAATGCCAATAAGATTGCAATATTGTGTTACTCTTTTTCTACTCTACAGTGAAGATTAAATCTAGAGTGTAATAATTTATCTGAAATGATATAGCGTTTCCTGTTTGAGCAGGGGATTGGACTAGAAAACCTCCAAGGTTCCTTAAATTCTGTGTTGGGAGTGAGTTCCTCTGGCATCCTGATTAGTGTACTGTACTACATTGTTCTCGGCAGGAGTCTTCAGAACCAAAAATCAGAAGAAGCCTGACTAACAAATTTTATTAAAAGCCATTAGCTTTCATGAAATACGGCTTGCTTCATCAGATGCATGGAGTGATGAGATTTAAATTGAGAGAAGGAGGTGAAAACAAGATGGTTCTGGAGATGCAGATGAATGCAGAAGACAACTACCCTATCAATTAACAATGATGTTAATTGGTTGAGATTTTCTGCATAGAATTCAGCAGTTCCTTGCTCAAATTTCTTTGTTTCAAAACAGCTACTTTGAGATTTGTAATGGTGCGTTCTGAGGGTTCTTCTGATGTCAAACATATCCAATAATTTTTAGTCAAATATGGCTTGCTTATCCTACATAGAAGGACCACCATCCAAAGGACCACCGTTGTCAGATAATGGTGTATATAGCATATTAGAGGAAGAGCATTTTCCACCAGTATTCTTCAAATGTAGCCTTATTTCTAGTGCATTACAGTAATCTCTACAGCTGGTGGTGACTTAGTATCACTAGTCCTCCTACTCCAGGTAAGTCTGCAGCTGGTTCACCAACTGAAGATGCATGAAGACCCACCTGGGCAGGCTTCTATTTGCCTACCAAACCGTAGCTGTGAGTCCAGGAGAACACCCAATTTAAAAGTGTGCTCCTTCAATAGAATTTCTACCAGCCTGTAGGGTAACTACCAGTCTTCAAGCACTGATTTGACTGCAACAATTTTTCTGGCTCTGCTTGGCCTGGCTGTGAGAGTCTGAATAGGAAGAATAATTGAGCAAAAACCCAGATAAGACAGAGTGGCTCTTTGTCCAGAGATCATCTAATTCTATGTGTGTGCTTTAATAGTTACCTATGATTGGATATCATCACCATGTTGGTGATACCTCTCCCTGAACTGATGAATGACCTTACTCAGCAGTTTCATTTAGACTGTGTACAGCAGAGGAAGGACCATTGTGAAATGGTGCTTCCAGAAATATATTGTAACAGTAATAATGATTCAAGATATTATTGTGCAACCAACCAACCAACCAGCCAACCACAAAGTTCCCCATTATGAGTGAAATAATTATTTTCCTAATCTAGAACATGATCTGACCATAGAAAATGATTTACAGTAACTTCCTATATCTTAGATCATTCAATAACTGCTCAAAACAAAAATGAGACTCAAGAGGGTGTTCATCTGTGTGGAGTGAGATTATTTGGGATGGACCCATGCTTGTCAAGAAGGCTATGAAATCCTGAGCTTCACCAAACTCTACCCCAAGGCATGAAAATTGATTTCACCCAGTACTAATAACTGTGGGGATTCCAATGTCAGTCCCATGATGAGTCTGTTCTTCCAGAATGGTTAGTACATGAACAGACCTCCAGCCTGTTTGTTCAGCAACAAAACATACAGGGATTGACATCCTGGCTCCGGAGTGGACCTCCAGATCACAGAACTGATCTCAGAAATCTTTCTCAGAAGTGCATCATCACATTCACCATCACATTAAAGTTGTGGTTTGTGAAACCTTAAGAACTTTCAGCCTTCTAAGATAGATGGACTGGGAAACTGACTCCAAAGGATATCTTGATTGAAATAGACTAGTGTAACAGAATCTTGCAAATATGCCTATCTTTTCCATTCTCTCCCACTGATACCCCAGGAAGTTTGGGGGAGCCAGTATCTTTTTAATACTTTGCTGCCACTTGGTTTAATGCATGCTTCTTCCACACCTGTTATTATCCTAATAACTTCTGGATGCCTTCTCCAAGGTCACTTCCTAATAATTTCTGGGTGACTTCTCCAAGAATTTGCAGTAGAACTTCACATGCAGGTTTTGTTAACAGATGCAACATCCAACTCTTCACATACCGCAATCTCATGAATGACCGCTGTTGTATCATAGATTGATAGAATAGAATAGAATAGAATAGA
>AZIM01000448.1:16014-26450 GCA_000516915.1 Ophiophagus hannah | reverse complement strand
AGCTAAATGGAGCTCCAAGGGAAGTTGGTTCCATAGGGTGGGGACTCCCACAGAGAAGGCCCTGCCGCTAGGCACTGCCAGCTGACATTACCTGGCTGATGGTACCCCAAGGAGCCCCTGCCTATGGGAGCGTACAGGACGACTGGAATGTGATGCCGGCAAGAGACGCTTCATCAAATAGCTCGGACCCAAGCCATGATGGATCTTATATGTCAGGACCAATACCTTGAATCTCACCCGGAGGGCAACCGGCAACCAATGCAGGTTATTATTGACTGATTAATTACCTTCCCTCCTTTTATCTTGGTGCTCAAGTGACCACATGGAGCTTTCTCAACAATAATGCTATAAATGTATGTAGATTCAGGCTCAGATCCACCCTGGTACCTGACTTTGCCATTTCATACCTAGCTTTCTTCTATGCCAGGATTTTAGAAATTGCAATTTTGTAATAAATTTGCATGCTATAATAAGGATATATTTAACACCAGATAAGCTATCCAAGATGTATAAAGGCATGTCAAATGAATGTTGGAAGAATAAAAATAAAGAAGGGTCTTTTTATCATCTATGGTGGATACGTGATAAAGCAAAAAAAAATTGAAGTATGGTTCATATTCTAATATAGAAAATCCTGAAAATTGAGACAAAAATGAAACCAGAACTTTTCCTTTTGGGACTAATGGAAAAAAAACTGGGGGAAAAAAATTAGAACTTTGTTACTATATATGTTGACAGCAGCTACACTATTGTATGCGCAAAAATGGAAAGGCACTTGTATATCTACCATGGAAGGATGGTTGCAGAAGTTGATGGAGTTGGCTGAAATGGCAAAACTGACTACTCTGATTAAAGAAAAGAACATAAGTACTTTTGTTTCCACATGGAAACCGTTTCTGAATTTCAAGCTTGATGTGGAGAAGAATGCAACTTTGACTTTGAGTTGTATAGATTAGATTGATAGATCGTTATAGAAATGACTTGTTCATATTATTATGGAAAAACAAAAAGCTGTGATTTGATGTTAATGCCTTATTCTACTGCAGCAGAAGGAGTCGGGAGTCAATGCTTCTTTTTCTTTTCTTACCTTTCCTCACTTGTCTTTCCCCTTTCCCCTCCCCTCTCCCTGCTCTTCTATGTACTTTTTGTATTTTGCATTTTATAACATTTTATAACGTAATAAAAACTATTTGAGAAGAATATATCTGAATAACAAAGTAGCCACCTGTAGTTGGAAGAGTAATTCTAGGGTGCTATTGTCATATTTCCAGCTTATTGACATTAATGTGGATCAATATCTCTGTCCCCCACACATATAATTGAAAGCACCAAAACTATCCACCTCCACTGAACAAAAATGCATACCTTCATTTCTATATATCATCTAACAGTCAGTCATATAGACTGGGAGAGTCACCTCTTTGTCGCTGATAAAACAGACAGCTTAAACTTTTTAAGGAAACAATCTACAGCAATCAATTTGCTTAAATTTCCCTTTTTCTCTATTGATAAATAAACTGTGTTGTACAACATACCATGATTTACATGGCTAGTTTTGATAAGCATATGAGAGCTGTGTGTTGGTGCATATTTCCCCCCTATTTCCTTTTGCATATAACATTTAAGATACAGGTACATATAATGCATGTTAAGCAGCCGCTATATGTCTACATTGACAGAGATTTTTTTCCTTTGCTCTTTCTTTTTTTTTTAGAAAGTGGGTTCCAAGTCTCCAGAATGAAAGATAAGTGTGCTAACATTCTACATATTATAATTTTCTTGTACAAATATCTGTTTTTGTATTGCAATAAATTAAAATCACAAAATAAAGGTGAATGGCAGCATTTCAAAATTCCCATAAGAAGACTGCATATTTCTATTATTGATAGATTAATTGCATCTATCTTTTCCCTTTTATCCACGGGATTCAAACTTGTTGAGTTTTGTCAACAATAATGCTATAAACTAGGTGGGTGGAAAGATAGTAAATGGACCCAAATAATCAGTCAGCTTTCACTCCTAAGTGTGCATTTATACTGACTATCACTAACAATTTCAATCCTAGTTCAGCTATTTAACCTTTTAAACTTGTTCATATAAAGCCAGCCTGTTTACTTCTGAGATGCATTGTTTTCTTTTCATTCACTTATCTTATTTTAGAAAATATTTCTGCCCTTTCCCAATAGGGCAGATTACAGAAGAATACAGACAATCCTCATTTAGCGACCACAATTAGGACTGGCTATTCAGACTCAGTTATTAAGCAAAACAGTTGCCAAGAGAAACCACTTAATGCCCTTATCTCAGCTTTGCTTTGCTTTATAGGTTATAAATGCAGGGATTCATTGCAAAGTTGCTTCTTTGACATTCACCATTGTAACGTCAAACAATCATCAAAGAAGAACTACCTGTAACAGAAATACAACAATATAAACTTTAAATCAGAAGCATCAATAAAATAAATAAATAATAAGTATAAAACGCTGTTTGGCAAAAGCATGTGATTCAATAGTAGAGTATATGCTAATGAAGTGTTGTCCAGATTTGATGGCCTCCAAAATGATTCAATGCATCATCTAACGGCCATGCTGGTTGAGAATGACAGGAATTGTAGAAGGATCCATTCTGAGATTCTTGCGTTCAGCAAGGCCATTCTAAAGAATAGTTGCAAAGAAATAAGACATTGTGGAAGTCAGTTTTCTCCCATAGGATCCCTAATTATAAGATTTGGATACTGTTAAAGGAGAAAACAAGATTCTCGGCACATGTTCCAAAGTCTGTGCTATTTTGAAGAAAACTCGTGCATTTGTATGAAGGTTTATACGGCTAAGTCCACATAAATTTTCGCTGTTTTCAAATATTTGTAGGTAAATGGTCACAGTTACTCTGAAAGGTTCCCATTTTAATTTTAAAAAAAAATAAAAATCCACTGTAAACAGATCCTATCACTCCTGGGCAAATGGTGAATTTGCAGTATTCTCAGCAGATGAACTAGCAAAAAGAAAAGAAAAAGAAAAAAATGCAGCTGACTTTGCTGTCCTATACTGCCCTCTCCTGGTTCCTGTCAAATATAATGGTAAGAGCTGGGTTTCTCAAACAAATTCTTAATTTTTATATCAGGAGTCTTTTCCAATTAATTATGACTTTTAATAAAATTTGTTAGTCAGAGGTGATACCATATCCTTTCCAGTTTTTTTTACTACCATAGATTAATACAACAATTCCTACAATGAATTACAGCTAAAAAGAAAACTGGTTTCAATTAATTAATCTCAGATGGTTTCAAATTGTTGGAAAAAATATTAAAATACTATAGCTATAAGCAGCCTTAATTTCCTTCACTTGGTTTAATCCTCAGAATAGAGCATTTGGGATATAACATGAAATATAAAATAACTACAAGGTGGCTTTTTCCCCCTCGGTTTCCATAGCTATTTGTTTTGTTCCTTCAAAAATAAATGTAAAACTTTTTTTTAATGTTGAGATTTTAGCTTTTGAGTTTCATATTATTTATGTTTGATGCTTTTATAAATTGCTCTTAGTCTACTTTTCCAGCGTTCTTAAAGGAATGAGCAAATAATGCAAATTATAAATAATTTTACAAATTTTGGCTGGGCAATGATTTTGTATGCCTAAACTGCAGGCAAGACATTATAAAAGACAGACTTGAGAGAACAGAATCGGAGAAAAATTCTCACTTGATGTTGAAGAGAAGAACTTTGCATGACTAAACCCTTAAGGTGGAATGGGGGAAGAGGAGTGGGGGAGGGGAGGGGAGCAACAGCAGCAGGACTCACAGACTTAGGATATTTGTGGGAGAGGTTCAGGTGCAAAGAATTAGGATCGCACATTAGTTCCCGTTAAGATTTATTGCTGAAACCTATTCACAAGAATGTAGTCAACTAATGGTTAGCACTAAATTGATAAGAGTTAACTGAATTCGGGGGGGGGTGGACTTCAATCACCTGTGGCAATGTACCATGTTTCCCCCGAAAATAAGACCCAGTCTTATATTAATTTTTGCTCCAAAAGATGCATTAGGGCTTATTTTCCAGTTAGATCTGCTTTTGGGGGGAAATACAGTATGAAATACATCAGTCTGGCTGACAATGTTAACTGGGGTTTATTTTGGGGTAGGGCTTATATTATGAGCATCCTGGAAAAATACCTTTCATAACTCCCCCAGGCTCTATCTCTTTTTCTCCCATAGGGAGAAAACCCTTCCAAGATGGTAATCATGACCATGTGATTAAAGTTCCACCCCCTTTAATGTACAACATACATACAAAGAGGGCAATGTTCCAATTGTGTGGCAGTAGTGATTATCTTACCTTTTTTGATACATGTGTACACATCTTCCACTCTCTATAAACCCCCTGCATAGACTGAAGCCATTTAAACTTGTACAATGTCCTGTAAGTTTCAGGTCACACATGTCAGATAAATTCTGCCATTTACAATCTACTTGTCCAATTTATAGCAATTTATTTTAATTTTATTTATTTTATTAAAAAACCTGTAAAATGGTATCTAAAAATAATCTAATGATGCCAAAGGGCATATAAAAGAGAAAATGACTTCCTGAAGGAAGTGCCCATGTTATTTGCTCTGTCATACATTTGAGTAATATCTGATTGACTGACTGACTGACTGACTGACTGACTGATTATGTGCTATCACATAATCAAGTCATTTTTTTTTACTCCTGGACCAACCATATAGACCAGGGCTGTCAAACTCTCGGGCCACAGATATATCATATGTTGGCCATGCCCTCGCCCAGTTTAGCAAAGTGGGGGGGGGAATCCCAATACATCATGTAATGCTACCATGACAACATGAGTTTGACACCCCTGATATAGACTAACCATTGTTTCTTCATGCTAACCTGGTTTTTCAGGTCTTTGAGTAACATTTAATAAGCCTTAAATGAAGTTCATAGGTTTGGTGTAGGTTCATTACTTTGCTTCAGTTACAAAGAAGCAAACTTCTGCAATTACTGCATAGAACATTGTTATGTAAGAGTCATAGGTATTTACTAGAATTTTGTGATATAATTCATGACAACTCATGCAACTTCTCCCTTCTCCCTGATATTTTTAATAGTCACCCTATAATGGACTTGATATCATTTACTCATTTCAGTTGGTGTAGGGAGCAAGATGCCATTAAATTAAATTGCCACATTTCATAAACTAACTTATTCTTATGCCTTCTTTCAATAAAACATTTTTATTCATTCCCCTAGATCAATTTCAGAATTCCAGTCCTAAAGTTAAGTAATAAACTAGTACAGCGTGTAAGATTTAATTAGGGATCTGCTTCTGACCAAACTAATGAACAATTTCTGAAGTAATTATTAATTGATTAGAATATTTCTATCTGCTTTTCCTATTTTAAAGAAAAAAATACCCACAACAGCCCACATCAACATTTGAAAATAATCAAACATAAAACATTTAAATTCCTTGTTAATTTATATTACTCTGAATAATTTAGTGTTAATCAGAAAACTTACAGATAAGTTTTAAAAGACTAGTTTCACATCTACAATCTGCCATTGTGTGAACTGATCATTGACTCCTATCTTATGCTTCCAAGTTGTGAGGATTTTTTTAAAAAGTCAATTATTAATCCATATGGGAAGGTTGGTAACGCATGAACCTCAGACCACGTATGGCTTTGACCCGCAAAAATGAAATAAAAATAAAGATGTGTAATCATGGAAGGCTCCTTAATAATGTTTACCTTTTTTTTACTTTTCTTTCTGTCCAGTTAATCAGTCTGATCAAAATACTTGGCTGATTTCCCAGTGCTAATGGAGAAGTCCACATCTCCAGTGACTCTGCTTGAAATAGTTGAGTTATACAGAAAATCTGTGAGCAATAGAAGGTTCTTTGTACCTAGGGAAGTGCCTTATTTCCCATTCTTCCTACAGCTGCTCTTCTCAAGAACATTAGACAAGTGAATGAAGTGTATCTGTGTCTGAACATGTGAATACAATTATGTGGACAACCGTCTGTTTACAACTGACCACTCCTAGCTGGGTGTACCAATGGATGTCAGCCTTATAGACCAAAATTGTTAGTCACCTTCATCATAAGAACATTTGTTCTATTGTGACTGATAATTGTATTAAGAACAATTTCCTAACAATTTCCTATTTGTATGATTTAAGAACATAACAACACCTTCAGTTGACAGGTTTATTTACACTCCCCCCTCTCCAAACGCTACAACATTTTTAGGACAGAAATCAAGATTGCTCTTCATTACTTGATAAATAGGTTGTTTTTACCAGTTTTCTTGCAGGAAACTGTTTGGCCTATAACTTCCTGAATTCTGTTCAGATACTTTTTAAAAATTGGAGATATGTTGGCTGTTTCCCAGTCTTTGAATATGGAGAACATCTTAGGAAACTTATGCATTTTTGTTAAAAGGTCAATTGTTTCACAGAGAGTTGCACAGCCCAGGTGTGGCAACCTGACAAGGCCTTTTCCTGCATTCCTGCCAACCATAATTCCTTCAGTTACGTAAGCATGCCACTCACTTTGGTTATGGTTTAATTAATCTCAAGAGGCTACACAAAGGGAGAGTTGTAAACATGAGTACCCTATCCCAAACCTGAGTCTCAATGTTGACAAGGGAGAAACAAATACCACTAGACTCCATATTTCTTGGGAAATGTCAGCTAAAAATCCTCCAAGATTTCTAGAGACAACTCAAAATGTCCCTGTAAGTGTAAAGAGTAGAATCTGATGAAAAGTTGAGCTGCAGGCATGTTTTTATCAGAGAAAAAGGAAGGCCTGGAGTGGGTCACTCTCTTCTTCACTTCTGAACTCCATGAACTGCTTCCCTGAGGGAAGTTCTGTCTCTGTGCTAAAATATTTATTGACTTCTCGTTAGTGTCTGTTCAGGTCATGAGCACTTAGAGGTTAAGAACTGGCAGTACCACTTTAATGATAAGGAGAATGCTTGCTTCTTTAATATTTCTGAATGATTAGGGACTTTGAGGTCAGGCCAGGTGAGACGTTAATCTGCGGATGCAGTTTTCTCCTTAAGAAATGCTAGTAATACTTGTCTTATTCCCTTTGTGTATAAGCAAAAGTCCTTCAATCTAATGAGCTGCACTTCTGCATAGACATTTTGATGAAATACACTGATATCAGGCAATGAACATAAAACAGATGAGTTTTTTTTTTTAAAAAAATATTATTTACATTGAAGGTCAAGGCCAACCCAAGACATTACAGTCTGAGGTAAAGGCAAGATGCCTGTTGTGGCCTGTTGGCCACCAGCCCCTCCAGCAGCCGAAGCAGATGAGGAGGCAGCGTGAGAGTCAGGGCCAGCATCAAGGCAAGTGGAGAGCTCTGAGTGGTGAGAGGGAATGGAGCTGTCAGAGATAGAGGCAGAGGCAGATGGAGAGTCAACAGCCCTCAGGTCTGGAGGTAGGAAGAAGAGGAACACTGGGTCCAGTGCATGACACGTGGATGTGCAGAAGGCAGAGGAGAGCAGTGGAAATCTATGGGCCAATCCTTGGGATGGAAGAGCCACCTCTGCTAGCAAAGCCCTACCCTAGCTCTGGGGATAAAAGGCAGGGGGGCAGAGATGAATAGGTGTGGCAGACAACTATTCATTTCCCTGCCAGATAAACTTGTTAACCTGCTGTGAGAAAGAGAGAGAGACTTTTTGCCAGGGCTGCTGGTGCTCCTAATAACAGAGGGTTTGTCGTGTTTGGAAGCCAGGTCAGAACAATGTCTCTCCCTCAAGATTATGTGCAAAAATCAACTGACAGCCAATCAGAGTTTATCTTTTCTGACCAATAGAGATCTCAGTACATTAATGGTTGTCTGCCAGCAAATACGTTTGCTGTGTTCTGCGTCTAGTTTCATGCAAGATGGCTTCCTTCTTGAGCCCATTATGAAGTCATTTTCTTGTCATGGCAGGATACCAAGAGTGGGAAATCCTCTCCTGGCATCCTCTCCAATGGATGTGCAGACTGGGCTGGGTTTGACAACATTCTGAATCACTCCTCTTTCTGCATTGAAGTGGGCTGCTAAGAATGGGAGCATCCTTATTAGCCAAGAATGTGGTGAGATTTATATCCCAACTTCATGAGTAAGGATCCCTTCAAAGAAGGCGACCAAGGATTTTTGCACCCCTAGCTAGAATTCATAATTCTAGGGGTTTTTTCCCTTACAAGTGGAAGAAGCAGAAACAATTGTCCAAAATCAATGTGTATGTGATGGAAGGAAAACATTTCACTTTATTTTCTCCTTTGAAACCTGCTAGAGAAATTCTTTTGAAGGTAAATGATAAATTCTTGATGCAAATATCCAAATATTAACCACTCTAGAGTCTCTTCCCCTATACGTTCTTCCTTACATACTTTTATACTTCCAGAACACACTGCATGAGATGCATACAAACTTATCCTATCATTTGCATCATATTATTTACCAGGTAAATAATACAATGCAAAGCTCAGAAAAGGATTAAGAAACAATAAGCAAAAGAAATGAAAGACATGAGATAAGAACAATAAACCTAGATAAGAACAATAAACCTGTTTTATCTTACTGCTACTCCTTGCCTTTTTACCTTAGCAAACAATTCTTGCTTCCACTATGCCTTTTCATTCTTTCATACTTTTTTGAAATGTCTCATCTCATTTATAATTCCATTCAATAACAGCCCCTTCCCCTTAACCCATTCACTCTTCTTTCCTCCGTTAGTTTTGTGATTGAAACACCATACATTTCCATCTGACTGAATCAGAGGTGGTATTCAGCAGGTTCTGACCAGTTCTGGAGAAACAGTAGCAGAAATTTTGAGTAGTTTGGAGAACTGGTAGCGGAAATTTTGAGTGGTTTGGAGAACCGGCAAATACCACCTCTNGAATGGAGCTGGAAAGCAGGTTAATGGGGTTGGGAGGGAATGGGAATTTCCCCAGGAGTGGGGTGGGAATGGAGTTTTGCAGTATCCTTCCCCTGCCATGCCCACCAAGCCATCCCCACGCCCACTAAGCCATGCCCACAGGTAGTAAAAATTTTTGAATCCCACCCCTGGACTGAATGTATTTCACTCACTTACTATTGTATTTACTTAGAGCAGTGGTGTCAAACTCAAGACCCGCAGGCTGGATCCAGCCCATGGGGTGCTTAGAACTGGCCCATGGGGCCAGCCTGGAAATAGCAAAGGACCAGCCTGCAGTGCTTCTGCTAGCGAAAACAGGACACATGTGGCCCCCTCCCCACACCCCATTTTCAACCTGGACAGCCTCCTCCAGCACTCTGCTGGCAAAAAACCTGTCTGCCGTCCGTCCTGCCTCCCCTCTACCCCCGGCTGGCCTGTTGAGGACAACTCCAATGCTGATCCGACCTTCGAAGAAATCCAATTTGACACCCTGACTTAGAGTGTGGGCACTCTCTTCTGTATTCAGTTCACATTTATTTATCACTCATTACTTCAGTGGTTCTTATTTTCTCATACACATTTTAAAAAGTTACTTATTCTCGTTGAAATTAATTTTATGTTTCTCCTTATATGCCCAAGTCTTCATTTCCATATAAGAGGGCAGAAATCTCCTGTTATGTACAGTCAGTTTTGCTTCTTTCAACAGACATTCATTCACCATAATGGATGTACATATGACCCATTACATTTATTTCATATTTGTATATCTTAAACCTTCTCCATCCAATTCCACAACATTAGTAAACATTCTAGAAAGGTACCGAAATCAATATACAGTAAACATTTTCACATCTGTCAATATCTTGCTGGAGAGCAAAAATCTGTAGACTTCTTGCTTGCGTTAAACCACATTACATTTCCCAAATTATCTTCATTGTCATTTCTCAAACCTTTTCAGTCAGAATTTTCTTAAAGATTTCCTCAAGCCTACTAAACCAATGAATCCCCTTCAGTTTTTCCACATTCATGCTTCCCTGCCCTTCATACGTGAACAATAACAGCATTTTTCACACAAACAAATCACACAGCCATTCTTTAAATAATTCCCATCCATATTTTAACATTTCCCCAATTACACCATCTATACCCACAGACTTACTATTTTTTTATAATATTCTTATAGCATTCATTGTTTTTTTCATCATTTTTCCAAGGGTATAACATCTGTTAAAATTGATTTCCCATTCCACTCTTCTACATATCACTATCATTCTCATACAAATGTCTAAAGCATTACTTCACTTCTCTTTCATCCAAAATTATCTCATTTTTTTCATTCACTTTCTACTCTTCTACAATATTTTTCTATCAGAATCACTCTGCATTTGTCTTTTGAATACATGCTTTGCAAGTTTTTATTTTTCTCTCATTGTAAAATGCCTTTTCTGTCATCCTCATTTTGCAACAATTCTCTTACATGCCTTTTTAAAATCATTTACAGTGCTTTACAGCCCTCTCTA
>AZIM01000447.1:798709-820293 GCA_000516915.1 Ophiophagus hannah | reverse complement strand
CACAAACATTATTTAATTTGGTTTTAATTTGTTATTATGTCTGTTCATGTTTTGCTTTACTGTTGTTTTTAGTATGTAAGCCGCCCCGAGTCCTTTGGGAGATAGGGCGGCATATAANNNNAATAAATAAATAAATAAATAAAATAAACCAGGGGCAACTTTTTACTGATTCAAATCATCCCTACCACCTCTCCCGAGCCGAGCCGAGGTGGTTGAATTTCACCTCTGGTTCTGGGTCATAGAGGATCTGGGAGACCTTTAAAATAGAGCATGTCTTGCAGCCAAAAAATTGGATAAATGAGTCACAATTTTCTGTAAAATCCTCTGTGCAATAACTATGTCATGCCAGATGTGGCAAATACGTCTCTGCTGGTCTGAGAAAGTGAGGAATTTTCTTCAAGAAGGGATTAAAAATAGAGAAAGAAGAGGTTGCAGATGTCTTTTGTCTCTCTCAGGCATGGATTTGGGGGCTAAAAATTGTTTGTAGGTTTGTTTATTTTCTATAATTTAAGATGGTTGTTTATCAATAGTGCATATTGATGTTTATAATCAAATAATGGCTGCTAATAACAAAATTGAGGAGCTAAGAATTGCCTCAGTATTTCTATCACAAGATCTTCTGAAAAAAAAATTAATTCTGTATTTTACAACTGCATGGAATTATGCTACAGATTGAAATTCCTGCTTCAAATAAGGTAAATGCCATAATACACAAGGTATCATGTATTTGCTTTCAGCTCTTCCATTGTCAAGTTCATATAATTATTTGGTGGATATTGTGTGGCTTCCTAATTAATATGAATTTGATGATTATCAGAATGAAAACCATTCTTAAGGGCTTTCATGTCATTCCTCTCTAGGCCTTTGAAGATGAATATATCTGCTCCTTACTAAAGGTCAAGAAACTATAAGACAGACATGTGGGAGAAGCTTGTGAGCAAGAAGAGATGAATGCCTGCCAAGTTAAATCTGTTCCAAAGACAAATGATAAAAAAAGTACACATGAGCAGGTGGCAGAAAAAAAAACAGAATTATTTGATTTATTCATTTTATCTTCTCCGAAACATACTCAAACTACAAGCATTAACAGCATAAATTCCCTCTCAAGAGTAGGAACAGCCCCTCAGTATCTGTATTTTAACAACACAATTAGCTGCTTGGTTGTGGTTCCCAGAGTAAGGAAGTGGGACATCAAATACAAAGGAATGGGTGAACAATATTTGTATCAGAAGATTTTATTTTGTATAATCTTAATATTATAATGTATACAACTACTTCAAGTAAAAAAAATGAGGCAGTGTGTCAGAGATTAATAGTACCATCTAATTAAAGCATCATAATCAAAGGAGCTCTACTTATCCAGTTTCTGCCCCTCCCGTTATATACTACTACCAGGGATGTGGGAAGAACACTTTAGGAGAGCGGCCCTCAGTTTTTTGGACACAAGGGACTGGTTACATGAAGGTTTTTCTGTGGACTGGAGGGGTCATGGTTCTGCGTGCTGCCTGCATCTCGCAGATGGGGCTTTGCTTATTTTCACAGACCAGTTGCTGGCATGCCATGGACCGTTGCTGGTCCACGAACCGGACAATGTACATGACTTTGTTGAACTTTGCAAGACTAGGCCCGTTGCAAGCTCAGAAATAGCAGGACTGATTAAAAAACTTAAGCCTGGCAATGCTCCAGGCAATTATATTATCACTGCTGAAGTTATTACTAATCTGGAATGGTGGACTCCATTGTTAGCATCTTTGTTTACTTTTATAGACCATACATATATTCTATGGGAATGGAGCCTGGCCATTAAAGGATTCATTTATTATTATTTTTAAATGGCAATTATATCTTTTAAATACAAGCTGTAAATTTTATATTAAACCTTTGTAATAAATTTATAGACTAGGTGACTTCAGTATATACTGTATATTGGCTCAGGAGCAGAGGAGGCTTTAGAGCTGGCCATTTGATTATAGAACAATTTTAATTTGATTTTGTTCTAACTTTACCACAACTAGCTAAAAACTATATTGTTAAGGCTGGGTCTGCATCATATGACATATGATTAGGTTTGCATTTGATTTTATTTATAAATCTAGGTTGTGGTGCAAACTTCAACTGCCTCCTGTTGATAGATGCTTCTGTTAATGTGAAATCTTTATGAAAATTCAAGATTAAAAGTTAATGCAATCCCAGTTTGGTGTAGTGGTTAACGCACCAGGCAAGAAAGCAAGAGACCATGAGTTCAAGTCCTGCCTTAGTCAAGAAAGCCAGCTGGGTGACCTTGGATCAGTCATCATCTCTCAGCTGATCTCATTTCACAGGTGGTGTTGTAGGGAAAATAGGAGGAAGATGTGTTGGATATGTTCACTGCCTTGAGTTATTTGTAAAAATAAATGCTGGATATAAACATACAGGAACATTACTCCAGATCTATTCTTAATAATAGAGGACTGTATCCTGTTTCCTTTGTTATTTAACATTGACCAGGTTAAATATCCTTGCATACTATCTTCTGAAAGTGGCTGACAAACACAATGTGATAAATTTGTATGTGGGTGTTGCAATATCATAATCATATAAAATTGGTTTGGAATGAATTGTGTTTGCTCCGCCATGAATTATAAGAAAAAACTGCTGAAGATAAGTTCTAGAATTAAGATGTTGGTATTTGCCAAACATCAAAGTCCATGCCTGACAGTTGAATGAGCACCTGATTGAACAAGTTAAAATCTTAATATATTTGTGAATAGTTTTCAGTTCTTTGGTAATTATAGAGCTCACTGGGATTATATTGTTCAAAATGCCTCAAAATCGGCATTAGTCTTCTATCTTTTTATTAGAGGAACATTATTTATATTAGCTCTCTTAAAAGCATTTTTCAGCAAAAGATCATATGTACCTTTTATTTGGTTTCCATATAGGCTGCTAAAGCTATTTTGCCCCATTAAAGAGGACTATTTTTTCAAGTGGTACAAAGTATGCTAATGTGGTATTTCATAAAACTGATGTGATTAGAGTTAATTGTATTATAGGATGTTTTTATGCACTGTTATTTTATTATAGTTATGGCATATTTATCTTTGTTTGCTATCTTTGTTTTCTGTGGCTGAGCTATATATCTGATTAATAAAATAAGTAAATCAATGGCCCAATCAATCAATCAATCCAGTTAAGCAGTAGATATGCTTTCTGACATGCCCCAAACTTATTTTAATTATTCCTAATCCAGTTAAGTACCTGACAAATTTTAGCTGATCCAGATAAAATCCTTCAATGATCCTAGTCAGCTTTAGTTGAAAATATTAACTTTTTCATTAGTATGTGCTTATTTGTATTTTTAAAAATGTATGCATTAAAATTACATATATATCTCTATTGTGTGTATAACTTATATCTGAAACCAATTTTTAGCAAATCTCTTATATTGTTATATGAGTAAAATAAATTGGATCACTCTTATTTAATTACATGTATTGCAATTCCCTAGGCATCTTTATATTGTTCATCTTCTGAGAAAATATCTCTGAGATTGGTCCTTAGAAACACAAAGCAGATGACTACATAGGCAAATAGACTGCATATTTTAACATTGTTTCCAAAACAAACAACTGTTAAGAAAAGGACAGCAGGAGGTGCTTAACAGTAAACCATTGCTCCCTTGAGTTTCCCAACACATTTGAATGTTGGCATATAATCTAACAGTTGTTCAGTACTGAAAAATACACAAGCATCTGGTTATAGCATACTCAGTAAAGCTGATCTACATTTACAAATATCTTTAAGACATATACTTTAATATTTTAATGAAGCACAAAAATCATATTTAAATTAAATCATGCTTTAGTTTCACTGAAATAAGTGGGCAAATTAATCATAGCTCTATCCTAGACATTTCATAGAAACAGAAAACTGAGGTCAGAAAAAGACCTAGTGGTCCATCTTTTTGAGTTTTTAATTTTTAAATTTTTGTCAGGTGACATGTTTATCTGAAGCATATTTAAACTCCATTACAGGTAACTGATCCACTACCTCTGCTGGAAATTGGTTCCAAGCTTCTGTGAAGTAATACTTTCTAACATTGCTTTTGAACTTCCCTTCTGTCAGTTTGAGGTTATGCCCATGTTCTTAATTTTGGCTTAATATTGAAAATATTGCTTTCTAGAATTTCAGTAGTGCCCAAGTATGCCTAAGCTTTCAATATTGCCCTAACCTGATGTCTTGACTAGAAGTGATTTGAATGAGCCAGAAATACCCCATGGTTGCCAGACATTAACGTTTTCGGGGTACCCAGAGCAGACTCATAAATAATAGATCTGCCTGTTATATTTTCATTGGCAGGGAAACCCCAACGTGTATTTCAAAAGAGAATTGGCGGTACTTGACATTCACTAAAAGAAGTCTTTAGTTTCATCAAGAAATCCATAAATAAGTCTTTCCACTGTATCAGTTTAGAGCTTCCACATTTTAGTCATATCTATAATATATATTTCATGGCCCTTAGCATCTTTGTGAATGACATATCTCATTCCAGATGTCGCCTATAAATAATGGTGGGCAGGAGCAAATTCTGGACAATGTTAATACTAAGAAAAAAGCAGTGAATTTTGCATTATTACAGGAAAGCCATATTGCTGCAGATTTCCAATTTGACAAAGTGAGATTTTATTTACATTAAATAATTAAGCCATGCTAAATTTAGCAGTTGGAGCTTTAGCCCCTTTGAGGAGATTGCATAAAATATGAATTTTCAAATACAATAAAAAGCTGTTTTGAATCTATTTTGAACGAAGGTTCAAACCAAAATATTTGTCTCTAGATTTTGTTTAATGGCGAGTGGAATTTGTGAAATAAATACCTGCATTTTTGTCCAGAGCATATACAGTATGTTAAAAGATCTACAGAGAAAGATTGTGTCTGATAAAGGCCATGAGCTATCGAGTATTTCTTCAACAGCTATAATGGACAATTATATGAAAGATTGCCTGGCTCTGAAAAGTGCTGTTATTAAACCAAAATCTGGGTGTGATATATTCCTATCTTATACTCCATTCTATTTATTTTAATATCTGTTCAACTTTATAAAATTATGAGTAAACCAATTTTAGTCCTCTCTTGCACTTTTTCATTTCAAGGAAAAGTTTTTTTAATGTAGTTTAAGAAAAAATGAAACCAAGGTTATCCATATGTATACTTAAATGTACCCATTCTCATGAATACTCACATATGGTACGCTCAATTTATATTTACATGTCTCAGGAAATTCTAAGTTGAGCAACCATGCAGTTATCAATTATATACCATACTGTGAAAAAGCATAAAATTATTTTAGTTTTACAGTTTTCAGGTTCTGCTTTGAAAATTTCCATTTTGGATTTCTGGGGTAATAAGTGGCTAGTTCAGTTTATTTAAAAAACAAAATGCTATGGATGTATTTAAATGAAAACAGCAGATAAAAGAACACAAAAGATATAGAGGATAGGTTAATTGCAATATTAATGTCAAATAGTAATGATTAAGCAAAATCGGGCAATCTTCAAAATCATGGGTAGTTAAGAGAATAGTATTCTCAGCAAATCTATCACATTAATTAAGAAAGGTTATCTGGGCCACTCACCAAGTGGAAAATGCAACATAGAAGCATGTATATGACTGACATAATTACTTTTTCACAGAACTATTTTTAAACCAAGGACACGTGAGGCATCTCTGTGAGTTGGGTATAAAGTATAACTGGCACAAGAAAAGTCTTCAGACCTTCTCCCCCCCAGTCCCCAAACACACATAAGACTCTTTCCGAATGTCACAGTCTAGAGCCAGATACTTTCACCTCAGACCAATCTTATGAGACAAACTGGAGTTAAATATAATTATAATATTCCAGGTTCAGATTTACATCTGGTTCAGGGTTATAAATAATTATAATGGAAACTCTAGAACTCAACTGTCAGTCAAACAAAAAAAGTTTAAGCCAAAATGTCAGATAGCAAACCTCAACAGAGATTAAGCCAGATTCCAATTTCAGCAGGGCATTTGATAAATACGGCTCCTTCTTATATGTAAAATAATGGAGAGCTTTGTAAACAAGATACAACAAATTATTAGAATACTAATTTTTTTAACCTGTAATGCATGGTGAATTCATTCATATTTTCTTCTGTATGTTTATATATTTGATATATTGGAACTGAAAGTGCTTCATGTAAATAAAAAATAGACACAATAATACATGCACATTTTCTGGAACATTTCGTTAAAAAGATGCACTTTGGTTTGTCAAATAATTTGTTTATTTCAGTGTGAGAATTAAATTACAAAAGAAAAGCTCTTGTCTTATACATCAACTCACAAATAATCAAAGAAGTGGAGAAAATTAGTACAATTCTCATTAGCAAAACTGCAAAAAGAAGCAGAAAAGCTTTAAAAGAATCTTAACTTTTTAAAAAATGTTGCCTTAATTTCTTGACTTGGTTCTATCCATACTGCACGGCGCATCACTTTTACAAGTTAGTGATTAATTTCAGTAGAAGCAAAATAGCAGTAATCAGCAAGTACAAATATGACAACATTAGTGACCTCCAGATGCTAAATTAAAGTTTAATAGTCAGCAAAGACAGGTGTACATGATGGGGTTTTCCCGTTATGTTTTCCTATTGTCTTTATACAACAAGTGATTTAAAGATAAATTGAGATGAACCATATTGCGGAGTGATCCTATTTATTGATCCACTTAAGATGCCTCACAAAAAGTACATTGAAACATATACATTAATCCATCACAAAGATTATATATATAATAAGCAGGCCTTGTGTTCACATAAGATATTCTACCAATATGGTATGCCAATAAACATGCCCTGTTAAAAGGCAAAAAGTACAAGAAATAAATATGTATAATCTTTTTGACGGAGAATCAGTAATAGGGAGTTACATCTATTCTTTTGTCATACTTTAGGGGAGACACCTAGAATTTAAATTAATTATTTTTGTGGTCTTAGTAATGTTAGGATTAGTATTATTGGGCCAATTGCCTACCTATGTGTGTGCATTTCTTTTCTTTTTTTTAAACAAGTGGAATAGAGGCTGGGAAATTAAAAACCAAGCCTGCATCGTAAGATACAATTATGTATTGTTAAACCAACTTACTGTTACAAGGGCTAGACTGCTGTCTCCTCTTCCAGCATGGCCATGACTTTAGAAACTCTTATTTTTGTTTTAGGCTAAGCCACAGAAAATAACCTGATACTCTTTAGGTACTTCGGACTTCATCAATCTTGGGTACTATGGTCAATGGCAAATGACTGTAGGAGCTGCAGTTCCAAACGCCAAAGAAAAATCCCTAGAATTCCTACCATGGGCTAGTTTATCATAATGTCGAGGCCTAGACAAATTGCAATTAATCTCAACTATCCTTAATATAAAAATACTTTAAATTATTAGTTTGCAATATTGCCTTTTTTGGTTAACCTTAGTAACAGGAATAACAATTTAAGGTTTTATGCAGTGTTTTAAAGTTGGGCACTGTAAAACTTAAATAGTTTCTCTAACGTTTTTTTTCCTTCACATTTTTATCATACGTGTAAGAAGAAAAAATATAAGGAAATAAGTAGAAGGGATACTTGTGACCATTTCTCACATTATCTAGTTTTCCTGTTTTGTGTGAATTTGGCCAACAATCAGTTGAAAATGCATACTAACTTGCTATCACTCTAGCTTAATGTACAGGTTATTATCTGGCCTGAAAAAGTAAAACAGGTACTAGAATAGTTGTTGTAGCATCCATACATTTTAAAGCATTGGTTTGATTTACAGATGAAACTGGATTATCTGAGCATCTGTAAACAGATACTGAATTTTTCAAATAATCATGAATAGGATTGTAAGATGAAAACCTGCCTAAGATACACATTTGACTTGCTTACTACTGTTTTAATTAACATTGTGCACACGCATGTTGCTATTTCTGTATACAGGCACTTAGTAGAGTACTTCTGTTGTAAACAGTCCATGGAAGGTCTCTAAAGTAAAATATATGTAAATACCAAGTTGGTTTGTCCAGAGCAGTTTAATATACAAATCTTATTTTCTATAAGACACTAAAATTTAGTACATTAGTTTCTAGTGCATTAACCAAATGAAAAATAATATTTTAAACAACTTTCATTCTCAATACTTATGTTGTATTTGTATATTGAAAGCACTCTAGGCTGTACAATAGGAAATTTATGCCTTTGGGCATATGTATGGAAGTACTACTTTTAGCCTCTTTTCTGTACTGGAGGAACCAACAAATATTTCAGCTGAAAACACTAATGCTATATCCTAAAGCTGCAGCTGATACATACAAACTGCTATTAGAAATTGGAAGAAAACCAGTGTGCGACTGTATTAGGCAGTGGATATAACACAGACCCATTCAAATTTGAAAGAATGTTTCCACTGACTTCAGTAGAATAATTATTGTTCCCAACACGCTTTTTGAGGAAATGCATAATACGAAAAGAATTTCTTAAACATATTAAAATTAAACATTGATTGTTATGTACTGCAAAAGTAACACACAACAAAATGTACATACAGCAATAATTTATTCTGTCATTTAGTTTTGTTGAGACTTCACCTGTGCCTCATTAATAAAAGAGCAGCCATCTTACCTCAAATACCAGAATATACAACAAGTTACAGCATAGCAAAAATCCTACCTACTGTCAGTTAAAATCTAGTTCTGGTAAAATAATTTTGTTCAAGGTTTACACATACACAGATGTCCTTTTTTTCTTTTTTCTTTTTTGCAGAGCACAAAAACCAAAATGTATTCATCTCACTATAACTATCTATGCACATTATGTGACCACAGAAATGTTAATTATCATTTCAGAAAATGAACCATCAGTTCTATCCATGCAGGAATAAAAGGCTTGTTCAGCAGAAACCATATTACTGTGAATTTCACAGCCACATGATTAATTAAAAGGTTAGTGGCTTCACAAATACTAAGGTGGAGGTTTTTTTGGCATAAATACCAATTTTTCCCTGAAGTTATTTAGCCATTTTGCAACTCTAGAAGTGAGTGATATATTAATAGAATTATTTATTTTAATCTGTTTTTCATCTTTCTAAATTCCCCCAACCCATCAAAACAATTATAAAGGTATGGGATGTTAATTAAATATATGTAAAATATACTGTACAAATATAATTATTTTAGCAATTTTATTGCTAAATTATCAATTGGGAATCCCTCAAATATTAGTGAAGACAAAGAATATTATATATGGCTTCCAGAACAAGAACCCTCTACAAGAATCAAACTTATTTACAAAACAAAGAGGGGCTAACCACAATTTTGCTGTTTTATTTTTTAAAAATCCACATAAATCAATACATTGTTAATTTTCCATTAAACAGAAGTCACCAGATAAGACCCTGAATGGCGCTTAGGGCTTTGTGCACCACTCGAATCTGTACTTTCAGTCTTTGAATCTCGTTTTTTTGTACTGTTATTTACTGGTGTTGGTATCTGTGATGGTCGAACAGAACTGTTATCCACACTACTTTTTCTGGGGCTTGGGTTATAGTTAAAAGGTGTCACACGTGCTGCAACAGCACCACTTGGTGAGTTGTGTTTACTTGAGCTGCTAGAACTAAATGGTGTGCGCTCAGTCAGTGTGTTTTCACTAGTCTCTGGGGCAGCTGTAGAACTTAGAACAATTTTTGTTTCAGTTCCTTTCTTGTCTGGAGCATCAGACTGGATAAATGAATTCAATCGGGTTTCTAAACCCATGTTGCGAACAGGGACATTTCCATTTCCGGTATTTTGTTTTCCATGAAGATCTTTTGAATCTTTGCTATTTATACTACTTTTCTCTGAACCGCTGTCAATAATGGGGGGAGTATTTCCTGTTGGAGATTTTCCAGACCTTGGATTATTAATAGGACAGTCCTCAATCCTCACCCATACATCCTCTGTTTTAGAGACTGCTGGGGCCATCTGATAAATTAGAGTTTTTGAATCAGCACCATTGGTGGGACTGGATGAGATATTCTGAGGAGGACTTGTCATTATTTGAGGAATTTCATTTTCCTTTATTTTTCTCCAAGTCCCTTTGGTTGGTGCTTGATTTTCTTTACCTTGCTTGAGTCCAGAAAAAGAAGTTACATGTTGCTTTTCATCTTCACTTTTTGCCTTTTCACTGGATTCTGAAGAAGCTGAAAGAATTGAGGAAGAACTTCCTGTCCTTCGCCAAGTACTTACACGAGGAAGTGATGAAGAATGTTTACTGTGTTCACGCTTCCATGTTCCTGATCTATTAATTGGCAATCTAGATGGACTCTCAGAATGAGATCGAGTTATGTCATGCCGTTTTGTTGGTCTACCATCATTGTATTCTATAGATGGACTCAGGTTAGGAGGTAATTTTCTCCAACCACTGGCTTGGATGGCTGAGTGAGCAGATAAAGACATGTCAGGAAGCGAAGGACTTAAAACTGGAGTCGGTGTTTGGGACTGGGTTGGAGAGTCTGGTCTAGAAGGTGACAAAGATTCAAAGGAGACAGACTCTTCTAATTTCCTTCTTAGAGTAGGACTTGGGGTTTCTTTAATAAAAGTTGACTGACGTACTAAAACAGGTCTCTCTGATCGATCAGATTCACTCCCACTTGATTTGGCTGATGACATTCTAGATAAATCAGTTTTTTTATTTGATCCACTGATATTAGCATTTTGATTTAATCCTTTTGAGGCAGATTCACTTCTAGGAATTCCACTAGTACTTTTAGGCAATCCTGTTTGTTTTGCTACAGTTTGCTGGTTCATTTGTCTGCCTGGTGATGTATATGCCATTCTTCCTGAACCTGATGACTTATTGGAAGCTGTACTTGGTGATGCTGTTCTTGGCAGCTGGGAAAGCTTATTGGGAGGACTTATACCATTTCTACCTGGTGAAATTGAATTTCTGCCAGGAGACTGCAGAGGCCTACTTAATGGCTGTTGTTGTGGTCTAGAAGGTGTAGAATCTCTAGATCCTGATCTAGACGGTCCTTTACTTGAAATACCCTGTTGAGATGGCTGTCTAGATATAGGGCTTGGGTCAGATTTCATAGAAGGTTTGACAACTCTTGGAGAGCTAGTAGAACTTTGGCTTTCATTAGGACTTTTGGATACTGCATTCTTTAGTTGTGGTCCTTTTTTAGAAACTGGACTTGTACTTGAAGAACTATTTCGAACTCCAGGAATATGAATCATTGTTCTTCCTCGGGAAATAGAGGGCATATTTGTTTGCAAGGGCTGTTTCAAATGACTTGTAAGTTCAGAATTAGAACGAGTTTTACCTGTAATCATGCTTTTATAAACTTTCTTTCCTCCTTTAATTCCTTTACTTTCACACTCATTTTTCTTATTTTCCAATGTACTCTTCTCTCCTGGTTTAATAATTCTTGGACCCTTATTAGAAGTAAAAGGTTTTTCTTCTTGATCTGGTGTAAGATGAAATGGTGATCCTAAGGAAATTCCTGATTTTAATGAAAGGATTGAATCTGAATCGGATGAAGCTTGTCTAGATAGTGATGCGGCTGCAGCAGCTTGATGTAAACAGCTAACTATAGAATTTGCACCTTCTTGAATAGCTTTCCAGTCAAAGTTCTCTGAATCAGGTGAGAAACCATTCTCTGAATCAGGCCTTTGTATATCTTTCAAATCTAATGTGAGATCTTCTGCTAAAATGCCTCCAGTGTTTCTAGAACTAAATTTTTCACTATCCCCCTTTGATCTTGATGGCTTTTTCTTTTTAGGCATGGCTGAACTAATACATTCCTGCAAAAGATCATCTTCTGAATCAATACTAAGAGAACTAAGGGAACTGTTCCTTGAAAAGCATACAGGTGTATCTTCCACATGAAATGATTTAGGAGCATATCCAGAAACTGGTGCTCTAGTTGATTCTATGTGTTTCTCAGGTGGTTCTCTTTGTTCTACAGGTTCACTTTCTTTGCTATTGTTGTTTTCCTGATCAATATCACTGAGAGAACTCAGAGAGGAATTACGAGAGAAACAAACAGGTGTATTTTCTATTGCAAAATTTTGTGTTTTTTCATCCGTAGACGTAATGTCTTTGGCTGATGGACAAAAAGTGGTCTGGCTTTGCCCCAAAGGTTTGGGTTGATTCCTTCCAGTTGAAGAGTGCTTTTGGCCAGCTTGTGGTCCAGTGACTGATTGTGGATTTGAAATATATTCTGTATTGGAGTTGGCTTCAATTTCATTGTTTTTCCCCTTTCTCAGTTCTGCCTTTTCTCTTGAAAGATCTACATCATCATCAAATTCCAAGGAACTCAAAGAATCATTTCGAGAAAAACAGTATGGGGTTCCTTCAATTGGAGTGTAGTGGTGGGGAGAATCAAATGCAAAGCTTCCTCTTGTACGCTCTTCATTATTTGGAAGTTTATCATTAAAATCTTTTGAATTATTTTCAAGAATCTGCTTCTTTGTCTCTTTATTCTCATTATTTCTTTCACTACTATAATTATTTTTTGATTCTACATTTTTTCTTAAGCGTGCTCTGTATTCATTGCTTTGTGGCATAGGCTTTACTGGTGACGTTGGTTTCTTTTTCTCTATTTCTAGTTGATTTTTAGTATTTATTGAGGATGATGTAGACCCTAGCTGGATCTGATCCATTATCTTTTTCACTCTGAAAGGTTTGTGACTTTTCCCTTTTGGCATAGCAGAATTAATACATTCTGCAAGAATATCATCACCTTCTTCTGTTTTGTCATCATTCAACCCAACAGTAGAGCTACTTTTCCCCCTTTGAGCATCTTCCGTATTTCTTCCTTCAGTGGGAATTGTATCCCTCTTTTCAATTTCAGCTGATTCCATTCCTGAAATAGCAATTCCTGTACTGGCCAGTTCATTTGGAGGTGATTCTATTGTTAGATCACTCAGAGATGTAGCTGTTGAAAAATTTATTGGTGTTCCCTCAACACAATAAACACGTGGCATGTCATCACCAGGGGTAAATGTAACATGCTTTTGGGAATGTAATCTGCTCTGAGAAGGAAGAAGTTTATATACAGGCAAATGGCTTGGTTTTCTGGCTACAGGTGGAGGTATTTTAGAAGCAGTTACCTGCGAAGGCTTTTTGGCTTTACGTGAAGACTTAGTTGGCATAGCAGAAATAATACACTCCTCCAATATTTCAATATCATCTTCATCTGAATCATCTAGAATATCCTTTTCTATTTCAGTGGATTCTTTTGTATCTTTTTCTGTGTTATCCTGTGTATCATTTGATTGTTCAAGCTCTGCTTCATTTACATGATCATTTTCATGCACAGGAGGCATTATTCTCAATTCTACATCTTTCTGTATAAATGGTTCATCAAGACTCAAAGCACTCAGACTTGATGAACAAGAAAATCCATCTGGTGTACTTTCTGTTGCAAAGTGTAACAAAGTGTCAGCATCTTGCATTACCTGCACCCTTTGAACAGCTGTATTTACAGTTGTTTGTCTTGGTCCAGATTCTCTCTTTTCAGTGTTGGATACTTTTGCTTTGGCTGCTTCTTTCTTTACTTGGGGCACTTGGGTAGGTGGTGGTGTTTTACTTCTGCTGGGTGGCATTGTTTGCCCAGGACTATCTGGAAGATCACTTGGGCTTATTATACCACTTATCATCCCACTACATGGTTCACTTTGAACAGAGCTAGCAATTGAACGGCTCTCAAAACTATCCAAGGAACTTACAGAGGTACATCTGCTAAACATGAGTGGAGTCTCCTGTACATAATGTTCTGGTGGGCTCTTGGGAGTCTGGGCACCACTTTTTGAAGGAGACTTGGCACCTGAAGAAAACTCAACAGCTTTATGTCTTGCTGAATCAGATGAAGAAACAGTGGAAGTCTGAAGTCTATTTGATTTTGTTCTAAGATGCTGGGAAGCTAATGAAGTTTCATTAGTTGTTACTGCTGTTGACAGATTCCCACTGTTTTCTTTCATTCCAACTATCTTCAGAAAGTTATCAGCATCAGCTACCCGTGTGGAATTATCACGTCCTGTTTCATCTTCAGCTGATGATAAAGATGATAGAGAGCTACATCTTGAAAAACATATTGGTGTATCTTCTACACAGTAAGTTTGTATTGTTTCCTGGTTAATGGAAGGTGCTTTGCAGGATGTAGACTTCTGAGTATGATTTGCCCTATTCTGAGCAGAATTTGGATGAAGTTGGTTATGTTTTTTTGACGCAGCAGAAGATGATGTATTTCCACTGCTTGAAGAAATATGATCTGTTTTAGTACTCTGTACCGATGGAGTTTTTGAAAATGAAAAAGATGGTTTCTGTGCAGGAGGAACATCCGTTGAATATCGAAGACTGTAATCAATTGGCTGATCCACATGGTGTGCCTCTTCACTGTATTTTATGCTGTAATTAGTTGGATGATCTTCTTCCTCATGCTGTTCCTCTTCAGAATAATGCTCACTATAATTTGTAGGCTTATCAGTCTCATAATCATCAACTTGACACAAGGACTGACTGACTTTGGGATTTATTCCATGATTACACCCTACTCTGTTTTGTTCTGAATTACTGGATTCTCTTGATCTGAAAGGAGATACACATTCTGGCTGTCCAAAAGCTGACTGATAACTTAGGTGTTTATTATCACCACTCTCAGGATACACAGGATATGCTCCACTTTGACTTCTGGATTGCCTTTGCTCATTCTGCTTTATTTCTTCTTCTATTACATGCTTAGGTCTTGCCCATCTTTCATTCTGAGATGGACTCTGCCTTCCAGAATTCAATTGTTCATCAGAATATTTCAGACTATAGTTTATTGGAGTATCCAGTTCTCCATCATTGTCATCCATATGATTAGCACTGTGTATTTTATGAGCTAAATCAGCAGGATACTGTCCATAACTGCAAAATTTACTTTCTTCGTCTTCAGAATAAGATTCTATAGGCTTCATTTGTCCTCTTTTACCATACCCATCACTGCTACTGACACTGTTTAAACTATCATTAGAAGCTCTTTTATACTCTACTTTTGAATATGGTACAGAACATGCCCTGTTCTCAGATTTTGGAAAGTTGTAATTATTTGTGTGAGAATGAGCAGTAGAAGTTCTTCTTAAAGCATTTCTATCTTCCGACAAACAGTGAATTTCTGTTATGGACCCACTGCTTCTTTCATCTTGTGATACGTGCATATTTGCTGTTTCCTCCATTGCTTTTGAAATCTGAGTAGCAGCAGTAGAAATTTGCATTCCTATTCGTTTAGAAGAGTTGCTAGAATTTTCTGCTGTGGTATGGTAGCTGTTCAATCCCACTGTACGGTCCCTATCTAAACTCCGTTCTTTATCAGAACGAGAATTCTCTGTATTTCCTCTGCTTGATGAGGAGGAGCCAGGCAATACTGTAGTATTTAAATACGGTGAAAGTACAGTCACATTTCCACTGTTAAAGTTTTCTGACCTGCACACTCCATCTTCATGGTGATTACCATCCAAAACATATTCACTGTAAAGATTCTGTTTATGTCTTTGTTTATTGCGGTGAGATGTTTTGGGACTTAAATTATCAATGTTATCAAAAGTCTCAGATAATTGTTGAGCATCTAATTCTGCTTCCAGTGCTTTTTGCTTTCTGACATGAAGAGATGGCAAGCTTGAACCTGGAGACATAATATTAGCATCTTTGTATTTTGCAGGTCTGTTTGCCATTAAATTTCTTAGAGCTGCAGCACTCCCCATGGCTATCATTTTGTGCTTTGAATGTATGAGATTTTTGAGCATACTGACTGCTCCCAAGTCCCATAATGCTTCCTGGTCCTTTGCATTCCGTGCAGACAGGTTCCACAAAGTTCCACATGCATTACTGACTATTGTCAAACTGTGAGACTTCAAATGATGTAAGAGAGTTTGCAAGCAGTTATTCTCTCTCAATATTTGCCTGGAATTGAGATGTAAGCATAAAAATTATTATATTAACAACACAAAAAAGCTCAAATATAGCAACATGTTATTTTTCATAAATAATATGGCTTGTAAGCTCTGAATAACAAATCCTCTTAAAGAATGAATCAAAAATGTCAAAACAGTTCTATGGAAACAATATTTTCTAATAGATCATTTACTATTGCAAATATTCTCTATTCTATGCCAAGGAGATAGCCATGTGAATTTCCCTAAATATTACATGCATATATTATGCAGATAATGCTATTTCACTTTAATATTCTGCACATACAATAATTTTACTCTGGAAATATGAAGGATGAAAAGGAAACAGGGCTATTCAGCTGGCTCTGCTGAGACAGCAGCTCCTCCTCTCTTTATAAGAGATTCATTATGTTAAGATCTAATTCCAGAGTTTGCCCCCACCCCCAAATCATTCATAAAACATGTTTGACTGAATGGATAACTAAATAATGCAATAAAACAGTATTCTCACCTATGGTCCTCATTTGTAGCAATCAAGCTAGACACATTACGAAGAATTCCCCCTCCACTTTCAATGATGGCTAAGGTATTTGTTTGGCTTCGGTATGTCAGTGTGCCAACCAAAAAGGCAAGAGCACCATCCACTGCACATATATCAGCTTTATTCTCAGTACAATGTGCCGATAGATTCCATAAGGCACTCAATACACTTTTCAGCGTAGATTCCTGTAGAGAGTAAAACATTACATCAGATTTCTTAGCTGTATAAAAACACTAACACTTCATTTCAATAGGAAATGCCTTAAGACAGTGGTCTTCAACCTTTGTGGCCTGGCAACCTGTCTGGAGGGGGGGGGNTGCAAGTGGAAGGCCAGGGGGCATGTACATACACATGCACTCAACTGTAAGCTAAGCTGTGCATGTGTGTGTACACTGGACCACATATTCGCTGGTTGCAAATAGGTCATGGCCCAGTAGTGGGACACAACCCAGGGGTTGGGGACCGCATTGTAAGATATAACTGGATAAGTGGATTAGTAGATAAGCTGGCCCTGCAGGATCAATAATTTTCTATGCCCCTCACAAGTGCTTGACAGGCCTTCTCTTCCTCCTTCCCTTTTTGCTCAAAATCACTGCCCTGCCCATGGCAACAAACATGTAGCAACTTTACCAGTGTATGGGTCTATGTCTATATGTGAAACAGAATGTGTGCCTTTATTTAAATATGCAAGGAATTTATGTATGTGCACTTATTTACTGTTATATTATTGGAAAAATACCATAGGCATTTTATTATTTGATAGTAATTCAGTGATAACTTCTTCACTGTTGCATGGGAAAAAACAAATAAATACATTTATGCATACATGTACATTAACAGATGGAGACATATTATAGCACTAATAAAACTTCAAATTGTTAATATATTAAGGTTTATTAGAGAATACCTGTCTCCCCAAAAAGTTACTTCCTCTCAGCTTTTGTAACAATTTGAATTTAAATATATTTATCAATATCATTTACTAGATGGAAATTACTCTATAAATTCAAACAGAGTTTAATGTATGGGAACTAACTGATTTTACCCAACATATTCAGTTGATTTCACTGGGATTCAAGAGTAATTTAATCCACAACCAACTACATTTGTTCTAAACTATTACTATAAAATAATATACAAATAAAAACAGCAATCAAATAAAAAACAGCAATCAGATAAAAATGGCTAGTGTGTAGTTTATTTAGAAGAGTACTATCAGTGGAAAATACCTTTTTTAAAAAACAAATTCTTCCTCCTAGCTTCCTTCCCAGAGAAGCTTCCACTTTCCAGAAACTATTACTGATGATTGTCTTCTTTCCCAAAAGTAACTATGTGAACTCTCTTTTAAGTATTATTCTTAAATGAGAAAACAGAAATGTTTTTATATATTTAAATACTAAAGAAACACTGATTTGCTACAGTACCTTTTTAACTTCCAAAGCACATTCCATCAGTGCTTTCACACTCCCAACCTCTCGTAGTGTCTTCTTACTATTCACATCTGCCCGCCAAGACAAATTTCTTAAAACACTTGCAATAACCTATAATATTGTCAATGAAATAATAGAAAAAAGTAATGTGCTTTAACTACCATGCATTTAATAGGGTCTTACTTGGTATTCTGAGAAATAAAGTTTATTACTCATTTTAATATGCTAGTTTTAATATGTAGTGGTACCTTGGTACTCAACTGCTTTGAAACTCATCGAATTTGGTACTCAATGTAGTTTGACATGAAAATTTTGACCTGGTACTCAGCGCACAAGCTAGAGTTTGTCAGTGTTGGCTGTCTTGTGACTCACTACACTATTTTTTATAGGAAAAAATTATTTAGTACTCATTGTTTTTGGTATTCATTGCACTTCCTGGAATCAATTAACAATGAGTACTGAGGTACCACTGTATATTGATTTTAAATAAGTCAGTACTTGAGACTGAGTCAGAAATGTAGAACATCATCTTTTTTAAATTTATCATAAAAATTCTTGACAATAATAGACAACATTTACCATGAGGTAAAATGGTATTTATAAATCTCTATTTTTCTATTTATGTTATTTACACTATTCATCTGTAAATGAAAGTGTTCTAATACAGTATGTGAAATATGAAAACTTTTCCAATGTAATTATTTTAGCATGAAGTATTCAATATAAAAGAAAATATTTCTCAGGATAAGAAAAATAAATTGCATCTATATAAAACCCTTAATACAGACAGTTTGCTTATAGCAAATTATCTTATTTGATGGACTTTCAGACATTAGGAAAATTATGTTCAACTCAAAATTAATTCATTTAGAATTTTTTTTAAAATCATATGTTGTAGTAAAACGAAGGGCAAATAACATTTAATGCTTGTTTGTTCCATTAATCAATTTAGTGACTGTGTAGCTCCTCAAAGTTGTCCCCGGTCATATCATTTTTTTCCCCAGAAAAATTATGTCACTCAATATACTAATTGAAAGATTACAGGATAAGAAAATAAAAAGGGAAAACTTTTGAAAAACCAGAAGATCCAGACAGATTACAGAAAGTTAAAAATATACAGAAACAGAATACCCAAGCAATGAAGTTTACCTGCTGCAAATCTTCACTTTCAGATTTTAACTGTGCTACTAAAGCTCTCATGCAACCCTTCATAGAACACAAAGTAGCCTATTTGAAAGAGAGAGAGATTTTATGAAGCAGGTAATTAGATGTTGGAAGTTGAGGATAAATTATCTAATGATGTTCAAAACAGAATTATTTTTTTCTATTTTTGCACTTAGTCCACTAATGGCTTCTCATAAAACTAAACTAATAAACAAATGAAATGACAAACATAATCAGTTAGAAGCAATTTTTTTCCTAGGAGTTTTAAGAGAACATCTTAGCTGAGAACCCCAAAACTAATTGAATACCAAAAGGGGGAAGATCCCTCCCCAAATTATGGGGGGAGGGGGAATCTGAAATAAACATCTCAAAAATCACAATAAAGCAAGCACACATCCACGCACCCCATTTTCAGCCTCTGTGCGCCCCACTTTCGGCCCGTTCCAGGCAGCAGAGGCCAAAAATGGGAGGCGTGAAGGCAGTGATAGGTGGCGGCGATTCCGGGAGGCCGATCCAACTGCCAATCAGCTGCTTGTGCTAAATCAGGCTGTGATAAAGTGCTGAAGCTGACCAGGCTGTTTGCTGCAAGGATGCTTGCCAGATGAATACTGGATGAATACTGAGTGGCAGAGGCAGATTTTTCTTTTTTCCTCCCCAAAAGCTAAGTGCGTCTTATGTTCCGGAATGTTTTACAGTGCAAAAAATACAGTAAATCCGAACAGATTCAAACCTACCTTATTGGCTACATCTCCAAAAGTTAAATTTGTCAGAGCCATTCCAGCATATCGTCTTAATGTGACACTATAATGGTCATTAGTAAGCCCATACATTTCACAATCTACTTGTAGCAATTCTGCAATGGCTTGTAAACCCCCTATTAAAATAATTGAAAGATTTGTTAGAAATATTTTGGTAAATTGTCATATTTATTCTCCAAAATTCCTTTTGTTAAAAATGTTAATATATTAAAAGAAAGAAAACAAAAATAATTATTATAGCTTTATTGTACACAAGAGAAATAAAACTGATCACTCCTGGAAATAGCTTTACATTCTTAGCTTTACAATCCTGGATTACAGATATATAGTCAGTTTCTATTTATTAATTTAATGGCAACTGTAATAAATATTATTTTGTGGGGTTTAATGATTTCTTAAAAATTTAGAATAAATTAATGTATTGTATGCTCTAAATTTCAAATTTTATTATATGCTCCAAATTTTCCTATATGCCCCAAACTCAAATTTTATCTTTATAAGCCACCTTGTAAGCCACCAGTCACTGTGAGTTGGGTGTCTATATAAATTTTCATTCATTCATATATATATAAAATGTAAATATGAAGCAAAGGAATTGAGCTGTGAACAAGTTCAGTTGCTGCTCTGAAAATCCCATTGGTTACTGATGTATGCATGTACAACCTTTGGGCTGAAACTGCCAGTGAAGCAAGATAATATAATAATTAAGTATATATGAATAAAATAATAGTTAATATATCATGTTTCCCCAAAAATAAGATCCTATCTTATATATTTTTGCCACCAAATAAGGCACCAGGTCTTATTTTTGGGGTATGTCATCCACTAACCTCACTTGTGTGCGTTACCGCCGGCCTCTTATCCACTGTCAATGGCCTTCAGGAACAATTTCTTCTGTGGACAGCAAAGCTTTCCTGAAGGCCTCTGCAGCCTATAACTGAGCTCTGTTATCACCTACAGAGGCGTTCAGGAAAGCCTTGCTAGCTGCAGAAGAAATGGGGCAGCAAGGCAGATGTCGGGGTATGCTAGGCCTGGCTACAACTGTAAGGTAAGAAATAGGGCAGCTCCATTCTCCCATCCCCACCCGTGCACTCTGGAGGGGTGGAAACTTAATTAGGGCTTATTTTGGGGGTAGGGCTTATATTGGGCGCACATATAAAAATTAAGTTAGGGCTTACTTTCAAGGTAGGTCGTATTTTTGGGGAAACAAGTTAACAGCTGAATTCAATCGGTGGAAGAGCCTCTATGTGTGTAGTTATCTATCTCTGTATGTGTAGGTATATGTGAATGACCTCTGTGTTGGCATAACAGAACTACTGTGCTAATATGGATTTTGGAATCCTTCTCTTGGTTAGCTTCCTTTATTTTATGTATAACATGAAAAATACCAGATGGAGCTATTCAAAATTAGATCCTAAAAAACTCTGAGAATTCAGTTGTTTTTCCTTCTAAATACTACCTAGAGTTATCAAGTAGTATTTCTTGCTTTTTTAAAATAAAATCATTATTCAGCTTCATTCTGAGTCTTTTTCTAATATCATAGTAAGATAACTTAAATATCTCCTGCATTTTATATTTTTAAACATAGAAATTCAAACAATTGCACTTTTTTCTTTTTTTGGTGTGCATCTCAGTGCAAACTGAAACTGCTAGAGTATCAGACAAACACTGATTTATATTTCTCCCCTTATGTCTTAACATATGTCTTATGTCTCCCCTTATGTCTCAACCCCGCCAAGACTGAGTGGCTG
>AZIM01000447.1:777542-792002 GCA_000516915.1 Ophiophagus hannah | reverse complement strand
AAGAAATATCCTCACTACACAGCCTTTCTTTTATACCAACCCCAAAATGAAGATATAGCTATACTTATAAAGTAGCATTTTTCATAATCTCTCAAAAGAAATCTGAACAAAAGAAATCATCAACGGCTAGCATTTCTGGAAGACTTATTGGCCGCTTGAGGCTTTGGAAAATATTTCCTCACTCCTGCCCGGTCACTGGGTACTACCTTCCACAGCCATTACTCCTTGGGGTGCAGAAAAAACCTCTCCTGTGTCAGCAAATACAAGTGCAGAAAGTTAGACTTTGAGCTCTTTATGGCAACTATATATTTCACTATAGTGCAGGAATGAGAGAACTCAAGAAAACTGAACAAGCTTACTAAGTTTCATACAGACAAATCTAAGATCTAAGAATCAGAGTTTACTCTATAATCTTGCGTCAGTCCAAATGTCAGTCAGAGAATCAGAACATGTTCAGGTCACCTCCGAGACCAGAAAGATGTTTGCCAACAGAAGGCTGATGCCAAAACTCTTTTATAGCTCTGAGTTAGGCGTATCTATCTTCCTGAGTCCTGCCTTTCTTTTAAGGAACCTCGCTAAACATTTCTGTTCTACTCACTTGCTATTTGTGTGAAGGCTGAGGATCTTTTCCTGCTCAGGTTCTAGATCAGGTGATTTAGTCTGCTGCCATGCTTCTGTACAGGTAACTGATTACCTGATCTTATCCCTACCCTTGGAATAAACATTAAGCAAAATAAGCATGTGATTAATGCACCACAGAGGGGGCACCACAGTGTTTTTTTCTTCCTAGCTACCTTGACCTAAATTCTTTCACTGCCATACTCAATTTTGGTTTTCAGCACTTATGGAATTTTAATGTCTTGTCAGTGAACCAATGAAAGGGCCAAAAGGCACCACTGTTAGGCTTTGCTTAAAACATCAATTGGCCTTAATCTGGCCCTGCTTGTCTACTCCTTTGAACACATGTGCAGATATCCGCAAGACTGCTGGTTCTGAATCGCAGAGATCAGTACCAGTCATGCCCTGCTCTTTTAATTCAGAGTTTGAATCTATTCAGTCCAGGATCTTAATGGGAGATGAACCATGAAACATTTCTACTGTTTTCACTGATTTTTCTGTGCTAATGTCATTTTGCAATTATCAATGCAATAATTTTGGTTGTCAATTAATCACTCACTGCAGCACTGCCACTCTCTGGCAGCACCTATTGTTCTGTTATATTTATGAGCTAGGTGAGATCAAAAGCATTCTGCCACTTTTCCCTTTTAGCCCTAGTGCCAGGAAGATCAGAGAACCTATTTATCAATCTTTTGGAAGACTGCTAAAACTTTGTCCAAAAATACCCAGGGCAGCATGTGGGCCAGGATGCAGCCGGAAAGTTATTTCTTCCTTTAGTTTTGAAAAATCCTGAAGACATGGTAAAATGGCAAAAGTTTGGAAATGGGCAAATTTGTTTTTATCTGGAGATCACAGATCATATCATCTGATATTAATACCTGGAAAAATTCTAGAGCAGGTGATAAAGAGACTGATTTATAAACGGTCCTTGGTGCTCTCTGAGCTTTATTGGGTTTTTTTGCAGATGTTTCATTACCCAAACTAAGAAACACATCAATGCTAGTAAGGAGTGGAATTTGCTCTCAGTTTATATTCTAGTGGCTTGTCCTGGGGTGGTCTTAGAGGTTCTTTGGTTGGGCTGTTTACTGTTGACCCTGGCATCAGGTCTCCCAAGGTCTTTCTGCATTTCATTACATCAGTACAGTAAAAGGCAGAACAAAAATTCTCTCTTAACAGATCAGTTAAATGGGCTGGTAATAACAGTGCAACTGAACAGAATCAAATGCAAAACATTTCACTTAGGAAACAAAATTCAGATGGACAGATATAGGATAGAGAATATATTCTTAGATTTGATAGTATTGTAAAAAAGATTTTGTAATGTTGTTCACTGAAAACTGAATATGAATCAGCAGTGTAATGAGGTTATCAAAAATGCAAATACAAATGATAGAAAACATTTCATCTTTTTTTCCCTTTAAGTCAGCCCCCTCCCTGAATGTGTGTTCAGTCTTGGCTATCACACTTTAAAGACTCAAATAAAATGGAACATATTTAGAGAAAAGCAATGAGGACAATCAAAGAGTTCAGAAACTTAGCACAACAAAGAAACTGAAGGAACTGGGAATAATGCAAGATAACTTTCTTCAAATTTCTCGAAGGACACTATACAGATGATCAAGAGATTTCATCCAAAAATGCATTTCAGCAAGAAAAAAGCATTGAATTCCAAGTAGTAAAAGTAACCTGATAGGAGCATCACATAAGCAGAGAAATGGTGGATTGTCTTTTATTGGATATGTTCAAGCAAACTAAATAGCCATCTGTTGATAAACTATTAATTCCTGCACCAAGCAGGGAACTGGAGTCAATGGGCTAAACTTTTTTAACTTTTATCATTTTAAGACGAAACTCTATCAAGGGACTTCCTCCCCTCTTACAATTAGGAATGGCAATCGAGTAACTTTAGGATGAGAATATATTAGTAAGCACAGTGCACATAACAGATTTAAATCTTACAGCTATGCAGAACTGCAAATTTCATTACACTGACTATAGTAGAATATGCAAATTTTACACAGCAAACACTTGAATTGAAATTTAAAACATCTGGATGGTATCAACTTGCCCTTGATGATACCAGCATTAACAGAGCATATGCATAATCTGATGACTCACTCAACTTCTTTCAGGATGTGTATTAAAATGTTGTTACAGATATTGTTAGATCTGAAAACCGCTATTAAAAATATCACTCACTCTATATACCAGGTGTGCATTTCTGGAGTTGTATATTAATTATGGCCATCTTCAGGATGCTTCATTATAATAAGAGTCTATCTCCATACTTTTATCTATACATTTCATCCTGAATTTCAGCCGATGGTTTTTTTTTTCAACTATTCAGCTTTTTGTATTTTTCTGAATCTATTAAATGACTGCTGCAATAATCTTAAAACTCCAAATTTATGTTGTAAATCATTACTAAACACAAAACAATGCATTTTTTAAAAATAGGATCACAACTGTATCAATTTAAAAGCATCCCTATAGACCATTAAAATATCCCACAGCAGCAGACTATTCCATCTATTAAAATCTCTTTCATAGTTTGAAAAAAACGAGTCCATTCATCTCTAAATAGATGCTCTTCATTTTCACACCTATTTCTCTGAATTCATGAAACAGACTAGCGACTAGAACACCTATCACTGATTATAAGTTCAGATAGGTCAATGCAGATGTAAATATATATTTTAATTATAAAATGGGTAATTAGCAAATCTACAGAAAACTTTGGTTACCTTGGTACCCAAATGACTTGTCAGTCTTCGAGGAACAGAGTAATTACTATTAGAACTCATAACACTGGATGTTTCATGGTCCATCCGAGCAGCTGAACTCTGTAAGTTTAAGAAATAGGGTAAAAAGGGGGGGGGGTTTTAAATATTAGCGTAATGCAAATGTGGAACTTACTGTTACAGTAAATAAGAAGTCAAATCAGTAAAAATCTCATTATTTTTATGTGTGTGTCTGTGTGTGTGTATGTGTTGTGTATTACTGAACTATGGTTAACAAACATTATCAAGTAACAAAACAACATAAACCCAAGATGCATAGAGAAAAGATACATAGAAAATATTTTTAAAATCTATTAAAGAAGTAAGTAAAGAGATTGGTATTGTAGATATACAAATTTACCATAAAAGTTATCATATTATAGCCTATTGCTTTTGAGATAAACTATGCAACCCATCCAAACCTGATAGAATTGGGGGGGTCCAGCTTCTGATGTTTCATTATTTTAATAATGCCTATGATTTTTTTTTGTGAGTTAGCAATTGAACTGGATTTATTAATTCACATCTTAACTTGTCTGCTAAAATTAAATAGATACGCTTCTTATTTTTAAGCATGAGACCTGATCCTGTAAATAAATGGAGTAAATTTAAATCTGAGAAGCATTTGTTTCTTTAATAGCAGTATTTAATTCTGCAAAAATGTTATGCCGTAAGGGCATACCTTTATTGAATGACTATCACAACTGAAATTGGGGCCACTTTTTGGACAATCTCACCAACATTGGGGGGAAAAAATCTGATATATAGTATGTATGTGTGCCAATCTAAATGGAATCAAGTGCCGGCAATGTATAATCTTCCATTGCTGTTCTTACACTGAAGCTCATAGCTTATTGTTTAAATTTCTATTCAAGATTTCCCACTTTTTTATTTTCGATTGACTGATTAAATGCTGTCAGTTCAGTGTTGACTCTTAGTAACTAGACAGATTTTCTTCAGCATTATCTGTCCCTAACTTGGTCTTTCAGATCTTCCAGCAGTGTACCTATCACCTATGTAAATGAATCTATTCTACCTTTTTACTGAATGACTGGGAATAACATAGCTCCCAGATGGGAAAATGTTCTGCAATATAAGGTAGAACTAATGATTTCAAAGCTTTTCAGGAGTCACATGGATAGGTGGAACTGGCTATATACAGAACAAAAAGACCTAAAGCCAAGACACACCATTATACCAGCTTATAGCTGGGAAATAGAAATCCTGATTTCTAAAAATAATTTATTAGCAGAATGAAGGGGATGGCAGAGTTCTAAAATAGGACTGCTGTTTTAAACAATGTCTTCCAGAGGAAAAAAAGTAGTATAAATGAAATAAAACCAAAGAGAGAAATATTAAAGTGAAAATGCATCAATATCATTTGCATAAATAAAATCAGTTGTATAAATAAAAAGAAAAGAATCCATTAAATAGTAGGAGGCTTTGATTCTAACAGCAAAATAATATGTGAGCTCTGCAAGGGCACAGCTATTTTACATCACAGAAATAACGAAGGAAATCTGCATAAATGAAGCTTTCCATGGCCAATGGGAACACCCATGGATTTTGATGTCAAAACTATTTATTTATTTCCCAACTTTGTTATTTTTCTAAATAACTTAAGGCAGTGAACATACACAATACTTCTACCTCCTCTCATTTTCCCTACAACAACAATAACCCTCTGAAGTGAGTTGGACTGAGAGAAAGTTATAGTCACAACTCACAGTCTCTTGGTTTCTACCTTGGTGCTTTAATCACTAGACCAAACTGGTTCTTATCATCAAATTTGCTTTGAATAAAGTTCTGTGTTTTACATAACTTTGATTGACATGAAAAGGAATTGCATGGTAGGTATCCTATGTATATTAGAGTAGTATCTGTCAAAAGGCTTGACTCCAGCTGAATTGTTTGTAATCAATTGTACTTGGACCAGGAAATCCCAAATGTAGCAGTCTGAAAAACATTTTGGAAGATGTAAGATATCACTGTACTTTGCTAAGAAAATTATATGGATTTGTCCATGAAGTCACCAGAAGTTGAGTTCAACTTGAAGATGGCCTTACATACAATTCTGCTATAAAACACACCAGTGGAAGATAATTATTGGTATCCTTTTCCCCCCTAAGAAGGACCCCATATTACTCTGGTGGATCCTCTTGAACTAGGGTAGTTTAGAGTAGTTTTAACTAGGGCAGGGTAGATAACTTATAAGAAAGGAAAGATTGCTCAAAGATTCCCTGAACAGAAGCTTTGATTTCTGACTGTCTAAGAAACTAAACACCTATCAGCAGAGAAGGGAGAAAACCACTATCTATATTTCTATGGATCTGAGTCATTGAAGGCAGAACTAATATTAATATCAAATATATAATACAATAGAAGCAATCAAAACTCAATTAAACAACATTAATATTCAGGCAAGAAGTTAAAACTACTTTTCCACAGAGCCTTCCAGGAATGAAGTTTTATTGTGCTGTGGTTGAATTAGCTGATGATTATCTGGGAAGTGATGATTGCCTCTGATGTTACAACATATTATTTTGATTTTGATTTTGTATGGTTTTGAATTATTGTATAGGGTAAACAATCAAAAAGTTATAGATTTCTTTATTTTCAATAATCATAGACTGTCCCAATTGTAAGACTCTGCGCAGAGTACAAAAAAGGTGTATAGGAACAGAAGATATCAAAAGTAACAGCAAAATATGCAAAGATAGAATATCCAACCCCTGGTTCATGACCACAGGTTGTTCAGTACCAGACCACGGAAGTGGTGGGTAAGTGCATGTGCGCGCGCAAAGCTGCATTTATGAAAGTGGTGCATCTGCACAAAACCATTCCTTCCCCGAGCTGCCACCGCCTTCGTCAGTCTGCTGAGTCAGAAAGATTGGAGATCACTAATCTAACCCAAGTTCTAAGTACTTCCTGCAAGGATTCTCAACAGACCTTCTCCAAGTGACTGGATTGAATAATTTTGGGAAGGCAGAATCCCAGTACAACAGCATATATGTCTCTGTTGATGATAACCAGCACTTTGAATAAAACTGAGAAATCTAGTTTTAACCATTAAAAGGGCCACAAAATTGATATAGCATACTAGGTGTACAAATAAACAACTGCATTGCTTTGTATTGATGCCACCTTTTAAGTCACTTTATTTTTGCTATCTGAACATTATTACTGCTCATACTTGCTTTACATTTTTTTAATCCAGTGCTTTTATCATATCTCATTTTAAGCCACCTCATTTTTAATGTTATTTTCTATAAAAATGGTCAAATAAAAAAAAATCATGCACTGAAATCTTGTTACTTAAACATGTTATGATAGAACTTTTCTTATTAAAAAGGAAAGCTGCTTAAAATCCATTTGCTGGTTTGAGATAAATTTAGATTTCAGTAAACAAATAATCAAAATAAAATGCAAAAAAGCAACAAGAACAAAGACAAATAGTGAGGTTATGATTATTTACAATAATATGTCCTGACTTTTTTTTTTTACTTTTAAATGAAGTTTTCATTAGAATTTAGCAATGGATCTTTGTTGTTCTAAAACAGCAGAGAAAAAGAATAAAATTAAAAATACATTTTAGCCATATATGGTATATAATACTAGGAAGTCTTAGTAGTATTAAATAAAATTAACTGTATATAAATGTGTATGTGTGTGTATACCCACACACATAAAGGGATTTATGTACAGTTTACAATTTACAGATTTATAAAAATTGATTTATAAAAACCAATTATAATAATTACAGTTCTTAATGTAGAGATTCGAAAGCATATTATAAAGGACTCTTGAAAGCAAAATTAGGTTTATATTAAATTAGATGATATCTAAATTAATTCAGTGTACAACACAGCAAGCATTTTTTTTAAAAAATATTCCCTTTCAACATTCCTCCAGAATGAAGGAATTATTTGGTTTATGAAATTCCACCTTTGAGAAAAACAAATCTATTTCAAAATCATTCCACCACTGAATATTCCTTTGACTAACATATCCATATTAAAAATGACAAAACAAATTGAAAGATACATTTGCTCCTTTTCCTTCAGATGTATGCATAAAAGCTCTTTAAACAAGAATTATACTTTCACAATGTGGATTATTAAAATATTTCAGTTTAGAAAAAAAATATGTAGCAGATTAATGAGCGCTCATTTCTTCTAGTGGCACGCTAGCTTTCTAGTTTAACAAAAATGAAATAATTCATGCAGGTTGCTATTACAGAATTACTACCTTTAAGCACAATTTATAGCCTTACCTGGCTACTGCCAGCAGTTGCCACAATGATTTCAGCTGCTCCTTGACATTCATTTTGCCTTTCAGATTCATGTGAACTTACACCATGCTTGCTTGGAGCTGTTCTCTGTTAATGCAAGAATTTCTGGCATTATGCATAGAGATCAAATACACTTCATCATGCAAAACCTTCTAAAAACTGAACGAATCAATGCTGTAATTTTACATGCCACTAACGTGCACTTTGCATTTTATAATCCCAAACCTCAATAATTAGCACTAGAGACTGGCTGCCTAAGCAAAACGCAGAATGAAAGTGAAGCATGTCCTCTGAGGATTATAGCTCTAGAAGACAAAGGATCTGCTGTGAGACACAAGACACCATCTTCCACCAGCTGTGCTCACATCACTTTCAGAAATGTAACAGAATTAGAACAAGCTGCTTTGTCACATGATCTACGCATTTACTGGAGGCTACAACTAAAGCAATAAATATAATACAAATAAATATTTGCATGAAAATGTACACATAACTTCAGTTTAAAAAGCATTTTTTAATGTTTCAGTTATAGGATGACCTATATTGAAGCATACATTTTAACAGCAAAGAATGCATTGTCCCTAGCTTAATTTCCAATTAGATATATAAAACTATCCATTTTCCCCTGAAAAAAAAACCCCCACCCAATTTATAAATAAAAAAATTTATAGGTTCTTTACTTATAAAAACATTATTTTTTAAAAAACTGACTGAAATATAGTACAGAGTATAGAACCATTTTACTGCTCAAAGGTATTTATGCATATTTTATGGGGACATCTCTATAATACAGGATTTTAAAAGATCTCCAGCCCCAAGCATGCTAGGCAAATGATGCATGCACAATCTTTTTGATGTGTGTTCCACATTGTCTCCCTGCTTACTCTCTTGTAATCCCATACCCTCCATTGAAGGTAAACCCAACATTAATTCCCTTCTTGCTAATTGTCCCAGTGCTGGGGTGAACATTGCAAAGGGCAAGGAAGTTGGAAAAAAAAGAAAAGCTGAAGTAAAATCATAAGCGCATTCATAGTCATGTGATTTCTCACTTAATGACCAAATTGCTGATCCTGATCGTGGTTGCTAAAGAAGGATCTTCTATCACAAACAATTCTCTCATGTTATGACCCTGTTTCCAAAATATTTCAATAATCATTCTATCTCCTTTTAATCATATTTGCATCTGTCAGATCACAGATGCTTATTCTTGAGTATTCCTGCAAGTTTTCCTGTAATTTCATTTGTCTTTTTTTCAGGGTCTCTACTTTTCTTCCCCACCCCATCCCTTTTTTTGCTATTGTTGTCATTATTGACATTTTCTTGTCTTATCTTGTTTAGCATATGCCCTCAGTTACAGATTCTTTAGGGAACATGGTATAGAACACAGATAAGAAGTGAATTTTATCTTCTTTTGATGCAGGAATTTATTGTAAAAAAAAAAACAATATACCCTTACTCCAATAGTTATGCTTTATTTCCATGTCTTTTATTCTTTATCTTTGTGGCTCCCATATACTTCTATGTCTTACATTTCTATATCTTATATCTATGTACATTTCTATAGGTTTCTATAAATTTCTGTTATCTCTTTCTGTAAAATTTCTCCCCTACTTCTCCATCCATTCTTTTGTAATCAGGCTTGAATTGCCAATATTTTCTTAGATTTTAGTTAACCTTCTGTCCTTGGCTGCTGTTCCTGCCACGGAATGCAACTGTACTCTTCACTTCATCCTAACTCCTAATAACCACAGATTTAGGATGGCTGGTTGGCATTTTCCAAACATTTCTGTCAAGTCTCTGGCTTAAGTTGCCATTTGGATTTTGGCATCTCTCAGTGTCTTGCTGGGAGGAAGGAAAGCTGCTGGGCTTGATTGTTGTTTCTAGCTCTTACTCTACTACTGGATTCCAACTTTTGCAGTTGTGTTTTTCTTCAGTGCCTTCAATCATCAGTCAAATGCTGTATCCCTTCTCTGGCCCATATGTATCACCGCAATAGTATTTTGTTCAGTCCAATTCCAATGTTCCTGCCTTTTTCATACTTTCCCTTTCTTCCTTTCTGGTGAACACTAACCAGAATCTCCTCCCAAAACATCGGCTTCCAAATCCAGAAAAAGTTTCTCCTTTAGTTGCTGGAGCAGAAATGCAGTCCAGCTGATTTGGTTGCACCAAAATCCCACGAAAAAGTAAAAAGGAAGGGCTCACACAGATAGTTATGAGGCCCTTCCTCCACATATACTCTACTGCTTATCCATCCATCTTTCATTATTTTGATAGACACAGATATTTAGATCTTTTCCTGTTTTAAAATTTTATGAATAATTTGTTCAGTTTTCATAATGTCTGTTCCTACAAATGCCCAGGTTCTCCTCTTAAGCTAGTTCTGTTTTTATATTGGTCTTTTATTTTGAGTACATGATCCATGGGGTGAAAGCAAATATGCTCTCTTAATATTCCAATCTGTAGGGTAGTTCTGTTCAGTTCTCCAACAACTCTGTTGCATGCAGGGGCTGCAAAAACAAGAATCACTGGATGCTAGCAAAAAATTGTATTATCTATTAAATGCTTCCAAGTAGTGACTATTAAGAGGTTTGCACTTCATATACGGTTTGCCTTGCTATTGTTTGGTTGGCAGAATGTTACAGCTGTTTCTGAGGAACTCCAAGAACTCAACATGAAGAGTATAAAAACCAACATAGGTTTGAATGCTTTAAGGTACTAATTCAAGTGTCATTGGCTTTGAGGGTTTCCACATGCTAATACCTGAGTATTGTGGACATCTAATCTTCTTATACAGATCTGCTTTTCTCTCTTCCTTCCCATTCCTTTCCCTCCCTTTCCTTTTGTTCTTACTTTCTGCTTTTTTTTTCTTTGGCTCTATTCTTGTGTATAAATTAGGTTAAGAATTATACCATAGACACAGCTTTAAATCAAGCTGTTATCTACTCTTGAAGCACATTTGAACTTACACAGAAGTTGATACACATGAGTCAACTGTATTTTTGTGTTGAATTTATCAAAACCTGGCAGCTATTTGGTTATAGCTATTCTGATGCTTTTAAAAACATCTCATTGCTGTTCTACTTGGTTCATCAAAAAAGAATGTTCCTTACTGTTAAAATATGTTGTTTTCTTCTAATACTGAAATTTTCTCTACTAAAGTCAGATATTGTTATATTTTGCAGATAAAAGTTTTAAGAACCCAGAATTTCGCTGATTTTAAACCAAGTAGTCAATAATGGATTCAGCAGTTGTATGGAATTACAACTCCCATCCTTGGTAAAATCAGATTTATTGGGCCAGAAGCAGCATACTTCCTTTTAAATTTGTTTTTCTGATAAATAAATATCTTGATTCTACCATCCCAAAATGATAAACCTAGACTTCATATAGTGCTGTTATTCCTTCTCCTGTTTGTTATTTTTCTAGGCAGAATCTTCTACTACTAGAATAAAATGGGTTCTTCATTTTTAAAGCAGACAATACCTGGTTTCAAAGTAATGAAATGCCATGAAAGTTTTACTGTTGTCAATTAATTTGAATCTATGGAGCCCAAAAATGTAACTTTGGAAAGTATGACTTTTACATGGAAGTACAATTCTTTGTTCAGAATTTTACAATGAAGGCTCAACAATTATAAACTTGTGTATTTCCTGCCCTTAACATATGTTAAGTATTTATTTATTAGATTCATTACTCAATGAATAACTCTCAACAGTAGGATATCACTAACAGTTTCTTCTAGAAAATCCATGACCCTGAGGAATAATTCAGAGCCAAGCCACGTATAGCCTTAAAAATAAAATCAACATTTTAAACTGTTGTCAGTACAGGGCATGCAGCATTAGCTAGAAGCTACATATAATTCAATGTACTAGTCATCAACTAAGTGTTGATATCGGTGATTTTTAATTTTTAAAGAAAAATATCCAGAATGAGATATGCATATGGCAGGAAAAGTGCGATGTCCTGGCCTAATGTACAATTGGGACTATCGGTATGTTGTTTTAAGCCAGATGCAACTTTTTTATATGGCTATTGATGCTTTATGTGACTGGAGGATCATGCTATTAGTTGCACATTATATATCATATTAAAAAAGAAAATAGGACATACACACTTTAAATAAATATCTTGTATGATTGAAACAATATAAATACTGGTATGCAAAACATTTCAAAACCAAAACAGATTTCAATTGTTTATCTTTTGAGCTCAAAACAAATGTTTTAAAAGTCTGAAATGGGGCAGTTTTGCACTTGAAACACTTTTAAGATAGACAAAACAATATCAATTAAAACAGTTGCTTCAAATTCAAAATTGGATTACTTTGAGCTCAAGATGAGGCATGTTGGCATGTTTGTAAGATGAGGCATGTTGGCATGTTTGTATACCATCATAATTTAATATTACTCAACTGCAGTTTAGTCAGAGCTAAAAGACTGGCATAGGTTACTAATTATTTCTACTGAACATGCTCAACATTGTTAATTCTGATTATATCTTTTAATCCCACTGATGTCTGAATAAATAGCAAAAAAACAAACACTAACCTCTGTCTCAGCAACCTGGGATTGCAATAGCTGTCTTATACGTAGAATATCTTTCTCAATTTGTTGAATTCTAGCTACTCGTACCTGAAACAATATGAAATTTAAGAATTGTTACAACAGAACTGTTCCCCTTTAAAAATTAGACATGAAACTGACAATGTAAAAGCTTCATACAGTGTAAACCTTGACTCAGAATATTTATTTATTAAATTTGTTTGCTACCTATCTTGCTTCAAAGTGAATATATAGCTATATACAGAGAAAGGAAGATAATTCTGAATTAAGACTCCAGAGAAGCAGGATGACATGAAGGTGGTAAAAGAGGAAAAACACCTCCATTAGGAAAACACCTTAAAAAATTAGATCAATATTCAAATGTTGTCTTCCTACAATATAAGGTCCCTTATATCAGCTAAAATTAATCCCACAAATGTCTTCTCCCTAAAAGGACAGAAACATGACAAGAATTAAAAAACATTCATTGGATTGTAACTGCTCGTTAAAATTGTCCATTTATAAAATTAACTAATATAACATAAATCATTCTCTACTACAAGGTTTTCTAGCAGAAAGAGGAAAATGTGTTGAAGATAAAACAAGTAGTGCTTGATCTATAATGGAGCCTGCCCATTATGGAGACAAGTGGTGACAACTGTAAAGTGAGATAGCCTTGCTTAATGACTCCTACCCTGCGCTCTCCATGATGCCACTACTAAACAAATGCAAGGGTTGTTAAGTAAGCATGAAGTAACACATGGGTGAGGGAGGACCTGAGAGGCAGGTCACCCAGCTGGGTCCACAGGGGAGGCAGACAAGCAGCAAAAAGCTTTGCAAAGCCAAACACAGCCCAACAGGGAAGAAGAACCCAGTCAGATTAAGGCCTACTGCTGGGTTCCAATCCCAGAGAAGCTTCCAAACAAGCCTCCATGCTTGGCTAATGAAACCATGTTTATGGGCTGGGTTAGGGTTAGTCTCCTCCAGAAACCCACATTTCTTCAATACAATAAACAAAAAAACTGGGAAGGACAAACTTCTTGATCTTTTTTTTCCAAAGGTTTCCAAGATTTTTGCTGCCTGCCTGATTCCCTTTAGGACCCAGCTTCTGCTGTTGTTTGGTGCCCACATTTGTACTTTTTTTTTTTTAAAGAGATGAACTTTTTCTTCAGCTCCTCAAGGCAAACAAGCTGCGGGAAGATTTTCTTTGCTTCCTTTCCTCTACTCTTCAGCTTGGCAGTGATAAGTAACTTACAGATTTTGTCACCCTCTTTCCAGGTATGCAGAAAATGTAGCAAATTAAGTGATTAAATGGATCAGGATTGGAGGGCAGAGGTGAAGAGTTCAGTTTCAGCACCTAGCTGGAGGGTGGGTGGGTTGTAGAAAGATCAACAATTCTGACCCTTCATTTCTTGACACAAACAACCATTTGCTGAAGAACTACAGGGGCATATTGTGAAATAAAGGTATACTAGTTTATAGAACAGCCATAACAATCTTTATTAAGTCTTCCTTCTAACAATATGTACTACATATTGGAAGATTAGTCCAAATCTTAAATTCATTTGCAGTCCTTTCATAGTCCAATGTTCTTTTACAATCCATGTGAAGCTAACTACTGGCAATTCAAAAAAAAACCTTAAAAATGACCTGTTTCAAATTGTCTAATATGATTAAGTCATTTATTTTTTTGCTGAGCATAGGAATCTGCTTAAAATCATTTGGCAGATGATTCTAATAATATCCTTTTATTTTTTATTGTTGAAAGTTTACTGATACTGCACATTGTACTATACTGCTATTTTATATTCTAGTCTATAATGCCTTTTCATTACTTAAAAACAACTGACCTCAACTCTTATCACACCTTTTTAGACACAGGATAATAAAATTCAGGATCCTTTTTAAGACTTAACCTTTCTGCTGACTATAGATTCCATAGACTCAGTTTTGGGGTTAATCCTGTCATTCTTCCGTATGAAAGAAAAGAAGCATTTAAACTAAGAAATCCAGTGGCTCCTTGATCTCTCTTGCTGTACATATCACATGTCTCCTGGTTTATCTCTCTTTGGTAAGGAAAGTGAGAAAAGGAATTGCAGGGAACAGATAGACAAAAGTACTAAGCAGAGAAAAATTGTGAAACTTTGGAAGCAGATGCATGAAGAAAATTAAGCAATGTATTGTACTTTTCTTTGAGTGTGCAGTCAGTTCATACTATGTCTATATT
>AZIM01000447.1:725645-742075 GCA_000516915.1 Ophiophagus hannah | reverse complement strand
CAGAGAGCACCAAGAACCCCTCATTTCAACTCTAAACTACAAATATTCTCCTTTATGGGTAGATTATTTTCCCTTCATCTTCTACTGCTACCAAGTGCCGTAGTTATTATTTGTTAGCTTTTTGAGACTGCTACCAATTTATATAGTAATGCGTATATCTTTAAGTCTGAATGGTTAAAATTACATATACTAAAATACATTTCATACAAAAGTATTCATACAATACTTTTCATATAGATACCAAGTGCAAATGTTTTTTCAATACCAGATGATATACATAGCACTGTTATTTAGTCTTGTTCCTTTAAATTTATTTAAATAGCAGGTTATATTTTATACCCTTTGCTATAATTATTAAAATCATAACTAAAGAATGTCTTAATTTGCACATTTTCTAAAAACAAATTAGGTGAGATTCAAAATTAAAGACCAGTTGAAATCAATGGGATTCCATTTATTCAGTTCATGACTGAAGCCTCATGGATTTCAACTGGGCTGCCCTAACTATAGTTAAGTCTTCCTCCCATTTTTTAAAAATAAGGAATATTGGTTGACATAATTAAAATTAGACAATTCTCATGAATGCAATTAATGTTGTTGACAAAAACAGGAAAAACATACACATCTAGAAAAAAATAGCATTTCTAAATTTAGGGTAGATAACGGATTTTAAAGAATAATCTGGATTACCCATCTTTTCCCACAAAAGCAGCAAATTTCCTCTAAAATGCTATCTGCTGCTTATGTTAACAAATATTATTTTTAATATTTAATATTTAATTTACTTTAAAACATTGCATTGCTTTACGATTTATAATTCTGCTGATACTGAAAAATCCTTCATTTTTCATGCATACCGAAACATCTAAGATGACCTAATTATTTCATTTAAAAAACTATGACAAGAAAAAAAGAAAAAAACATCACTTTTGCTATTTATTATTATTATTATCCAAGACTGAATAACTCTCAGAATCTTTTTGATGATGAATATAAGTCAGATAGCTTCGGCTGGGTGGATGATGAAAGAAAACGAAGAGACCAATATTCATCTTTATTTTCTATTTCAGCAATTGCTTTTTTTCAGGTGGCAGCTGCTTTATTACATTCCTGATTGCAGCAATGCAGGAAACATTCTTGTTTCTAGGTAGCCTTTTCTTTTTAGTAAGGAAGCAAAAGCTGCTGCAGCAAACCACAGAAGTGCCACTTACACATCATGTCAGTAACAAAGGCATATGATTTTGCACCATTTTCAGTACAGAATCTTCCTGGCTTCCCAATGTCAAATCAAATAATTCAAAGCAAGAATAATTTGCTTTCTATAATACTTGCCTCATCTTCCCCTACAGCCTGTTTTGCGGGGCTGTTAGATTCACATCAAAGCATCTCCTCTGTGGCTTTGTGTCTTTTTCTCTGGTTGCTGCTTCTGTGACAGGAGGGAGGGAGGGAGGGAGGGAGGAGGAGGAGGAGGAGGAGAAGGAGAACCAGAGGATTTCAATGGGCTCAGTTCTCATTCCTCTAAGCAATGAATCCTTTTCATTCCTTGTTGCCCTTCATCCGTTTCCTAAGATACCATTTTCCCATTTTCTATGTCAAACCTTTAAAACAATCTTTTGTTCCCGATAAAAGACATCTTTTTTTTTCAACTGCCTTCTAAGTGCACCATTATCACCTTCTTCCAGCCTGTCAAAAACATGGATTATAATGCTAAGAATCTGTCTCTTGTATATTTCTGTAAAAGTCAAAATGAGGAGACTGGTAAAAACCACCAGGCTGCCCTCTCTAATTTTTGTCAATACAAATGCATGCATCAGCTCACTGCCAGAGATACAAATGCTAGTTTCTATTAGGAGCACAATGCCAATGTAAACCTACCCCATCTCCGATGCTGACTGCACCTCCATTCAGTCTATATATCCAGTAGCTGCCTGTATTCAATGACTGCGCTACAGTTAGAGCCAATACAGCCACATTCCAATCACGTGGGTGCCCAGCCCAATTCAGCCAATGGCCTGCTTGCTTCGGAGAATATAAAAGGCTATGGTTCATACCCAATCCTTCCTTTTTCCTACTCACCCTGACTCTTGTCAGTTTGCTGCCTGGACAATCTACACAGAGAGGGGAGGGGTAACTTGTCAACGAGAACAGGAAAGGACACAACCTTTACAGAGCAAAGAGCAAAACAAAATAAAATGGAGTCAGGGGAAAAGTAATAGCTGGACTTGGGAGAAGAAACATATCTAAAACAGAATTCTTTTATCCTATTTAGTTGAAGGATTTATCTCTGCATTGAGATGGGATTTTTCAAGAGCAATATTTCTATATTAATGGCAATTGATAATGAATTCAAATTGTTACTATGGAAAAGAATTAGTTCCTTTGATTATAGTGAGAGCCACTTCAGGTCTGTTTTCAATTACTCATGCTGACAGTCATTTAATCCATTTAAATTTAAATTACAAGATCCTGCTTTAAGATATTTTGTTAACTAAATTGCTTTCATTTTGTATTTATAACATCAAGTTTCTGTAATAATGGTAAATTAATTTAAAAGTTTAAAACATTAAACATAAAAACATAGTTTTTAAAGCAACACTGTCTATATTTTACAAAGTTATTTTTAGTTTGTTATAATTTATAAGAAAGTCTTCCTTAAGTAGACTGATGACATCCATCTAATTTTTTTGGCAACAATGTGGAAGTAGTTTATCACTGCTCTTTACGGTATGTTGTTATTATGGTTGGTTGTACAATCAGCCAGATGTTTAGATTTCCCAACAACCCCAGATAGGCAGATTAATAAATTAAAGGTATCACTGCAGGATGTAAGCTGTTGTAAGTAAAGCTGCCTTTTGCAATTGACTGATGGTGATTTTGTTAATGCCAATGGTGTTCAAGTGTGCTCCAGATGTCAGAGTAGCACCTAAGGCACCTATTACTATTGGTACTGTAACTTTTTTTTGCCAGTCATTCTACTTTTATTTGTAGGTCTTTTCATAATTTTCTAGAGTTATTTCTCTTCTATTCTGCTTCTCCAGATATTGCCACACCCATTATCCAGACTTTCTTGTCCTTTCTTATCAACAGTTATGTCTGAAGTGTTTGTGTAGCAGATGTTTATCTGATTGAATGTTACCAGAGCATTTATTTTTCACTTTCTATTACTCTTATTTGTGGCTCCACCAGTTCATGCTTGCATCAAGTGGTCTTTCTTGCAGATATTCCAATAAACCATTGTTGCTATTTTCTTATGCTATTGTTTATATTCAATCTGTGCAATCTTATTGCAGCAGCTAACTACATGGCCCATTGTTTCTTCAGCTTCTTTGCTATCTGTTGTTGTCTTCTCAATTGTGGCTTTATATGCATTTGTTCTTAAGGCTTGTCTTTGTGACACCATAATTAGCCCCTTTCTTCAATTTTCCTGCTCTTAGCCATTGCCAGGTATTGTCCCAATCTGCTTTGCCTGCTACTGTTTTTATGTAATGGACAATTTATCTGGTATTCAGTAAGCCTTCATTGTATACTAGCTTCAAGGTAATCTTTTTCACTGACCTTCAAATATTCTTCCAATGTCCTTTTTTCTTCTTCCATGCTCACCTATGCATCTTGGTAAATAGTCTTGTCAAAATCCTTCCATGGATGAAGGGCATGAATTATCTTCGCTCTCATGATGTATTTATTACTAACCTTCTTCTTGACTTTAGTGTGCTTGATGTTGTCAGCTTGAAGGATGCTCAGATATTCATAATGATCACCTTCATCCAGATTCTTGATGTTATTTCAATATGTCATCTTGATTCCTTCAGTTTTCATTATTTTTCTCCTACTGATGGTGAAGGTGTAAATTTGTCCAGGCCAAATTCCACTGTAATATTTTGTCTGAATACACGGGCAGTGTTGAGCAACAATTCTATTTCAAATAGTGTCTTTCTATACAGATTCAAAGTGACCCTCTAAAGAAGATAGGCTGGCAGATGTTTTTGATGTTTGATAGCATGGCCTAACTTTGTTCAGTACTGTTGATAGAGAAATCAATGCAATGACAAACAGTAGTAATCATAGTGAATCTATTTGAAAGATTCCTCTCATAATTGTGTTCAGATCTGCATATATATTCTTTGTAAGATGTTGATTGGCTCATTGTAGTCTCTCCACTAATGGATTGGTAGAAATATTTCTGTTTTAACTGAAATTGCTCAGTTGTACTTCATTTCATATTCTTCTTTTCCAGTTAGATGACTTTGTTCCTTCTGAGGAAAGGATGCCTGGCTTGCAAATGAAAATACAGTTCAATAGTGATGCTGACTTTACTATCAGCTCTCCCCTGGCTTGTCTCTACTGTCTAAACTATTTTTGGCAAAGCTTTGATTTCTTTGCCCTGGGTAGACATTTGCAGCTCTTCCAATTCTACTTCTATGAATACTTTATTTCATATTATAAATCAGGGTTGACCTATTAATCTCTGTTCTATTATTTCTGTTTCTGGATGTTTTTCTTTCCAGAACTAGTGCATTCTTTTCAAATATCCTCTTCTGTTTGGTCCATTATTTTTTGTTTTTGGTCTTTGAATATTTGCCATGGGCAAGCAACTTTTTTTCAGTACCGCAGCTGCTATCCCTGGTTGCTCAGCCAATGGTCATGAGTCCTGTAGCCCAGTTGTCACCAAAAGTCCAGGAAGTAAAACACCTTGCATGGTCCTTGTTGACCTGGGCAGCAACTGGTCCAGTATAGGTCCCTGTAAATTACATGTCGCCATAATGTTTATGGTAGAGGCACTTCGACTCCTCTGATGAGACTATTTAGTATGCCTGAACTTCTGCCATATTTCTCAATTTCCTCAGAGGACACATGCTCCACAACCACATCAAGGTAGCCCCATTGGGGGATTATTGTATGTGGGTAGTCTATAGTTAGATTCAATTCTAGTTAAGAACCTAAAAATTATAAAGGTAGCATCTAAGAATATAGACAGTTCCAAACAAGGTGGTGTTTGTTTGTTTGTTTTGGTAAAATTAGGGTGTTCAGGTCTGAAAAATTCAGTATTTCCAAAAATCAAGGAAGTCCTTTAGCTCTGAGGGCTCAAATCACTATTGGTGTAACAACAGATTTCTTTTTCCATAAGCGTTTAACTTTGGTCTGCAACTTCAAGTATTTTTGTATTATTATTTTCATGATCTAATTCACGGGTGTCAAACTCTGTGTCACATTATGTTTCATGTCATGCGATATTTCGCGATGTTTTTCCCATTTACGGGTAGGCGTGGCCTGGGCATGACGATCCGGCCTGCGGGCCACCAGTTTGACACCCCTGGTCTACTCTATAACTCTGGGATATTCCCAATGATCTCTCAAACCCATTATTTATACTATCTCTCCAACAACACATCATTTTATTGAGCAGGTATACTTATAGAAACTGGATCCCATAAACCTCAACAATCTTTTGGTAAACACCCTGTTTTTTTGACATACAATGTCTGGTTAATTGTAAAGATAATATTCCTCTTAAAATGAGCTTGATTCCTAGTGACTGCATGGACATGCCTCAGTTTTTGCAGCAATACATACATGGATTGCTATTCTATCCTTCTGAGGTGTTCCCCCCACCCCAAAGTTTTGATATAGTTTTGCCTATATCACTGGTAATCTCAAATCACCAATCTAAGGACTACTGAAGTTCAACCTGATATTGCTTTTCAAGATCATTTTGGATCAGTTATCGAAAAGCTCTATGCAGCACAATAAAATAGAATAACAAGTAATCACACAGAGATCATCTTTCTAAATGGAAATGTATGGTTCACTGAATAAAACATAACTAGATAGATTCACAGAATTGTTGACTTCACACAGTCTATTAAATCAAATACATACATTTGGGTTTTGAACATGAAAACTGAGTTATACAGTAGTTATCTCCAGTTCCAGTTCTAAAGTTCCTAATGGACCAAGAGTGTATTACCAAAATTCCAAAGGAGAAGGACTGAGGAACAAAGCCTTAAATACCAATAAAAAAATATTATCTGGAAAATTAATTTATCAAATACACTACAAAATAAAGAGCATATTTATTAGCTCTTTATTTAGCTTCAAGAATTTTATAAATGAAAGAAAACTATGTATACATAATAGGAAAGCCTATCTTTGACAGATCCATGGACCAGCAAAATCAAAGTGGGATTACAGGATTACGAAGTATTAGCTCAAGGTAGTTTACAGTTTTGGCCTAGGGGCATCATGAAAAAAATATTGATACTCTTAAGGGCATTGCGAATCAAGAAAGTTTGGAAATCTCTACACTATATTATAACAGAACGTATAACAGAAAAGCATGTTTTAAATAAAACAATCATTTTTAAAACATACAGTACACTTATTTCTTTAATAATGAAATCAAATCTAGCTTTTTAAATTAACATTTGAGATTACTGAAATTGAACAAAAGATACTGATTTTCAACATCACATTTTTATACATTTGTGTCTATGTAACAATAAGAAAACTAGGCACATAAATTCTCATCAATTTTGCAATGAAGCAATTCAGATCATCACATAAAAAACTGTCAATTCCAGCTCCAGTTAAACCACTGAGCCACCAATCATTCTATTACTCTCTGTGATAAGACACACACAAATCCTATGCAATATCCAGCTTCCTACTTTGTTAAATTAAGGTCGCCAATACCACCTGAAATCAACACTACAGATTCTTCTTTACCCTCCCTTCCCCATACTGGCCCATAAATATATTTGAGTGACATATTTGTATATGAAGAATTTTCAAGTAATACTGGTATAAAGTGTGAAAATAATAGCTTTTCATTCCATTCTTTTGAAAAACTATGTATAATATTATAAACATTTCTTTTATAACATTTCTTTTCTTTTAAATATAACAAATTCAGATTTATATTTAGAGTATGTCCAATGATTTTCTGACAAATGTAAGACTCATTAATTTATATGATCTAGGTATATCTGGATCCAACTGTTCATATTAAACTGCACTAATCAAACATCTAGGTATCATAAATCCACATGATAGGAATGAAAAATGTCCTTTGGGAAATTTTTCAAATTGGAAGAATTGTCATAAAATGGTTACTATTTCAAGAATTCTGTTTTTTAAAAAACTTAACAATATATTTTAAAACAAGATGCTATATCACTGAGTTTTACATGAAAAGAAAACAAGAGTTTTACATGAAAAGAAAGGTTCCTTACATTTGTCAGTTATTTACAAAAATAATTTTATGTTATCTAGTAGGGTTTGAAAATAAATTAGATAAAATATATTGATTTTGTGGTAATAATTCAGATTTGTGCTTATTTGCAATCACAGTCAAATTACAAGAGAACACTGTCTTGCCAATATAACTAATTAAAATCCATTCTAAATTCTAACTTTTTACAAGAAATTAATTTATGAATAGAAAACATGAAAAAGCTTATCAAAAAAATTTAATCAAAGGCAAAAAGTGATGTTTTCACACTTGCCAAAAGAACATAATTAGCCATTTCATTTTATAACAAGAATGGAATGCAAATTTATTGCCAGGACTAATGTGAAAACAACTACTAGCATAAAATATACATATATTTCATCTACATCAACTATGTGGCAATTGCAGCAATAGAAGCTAGGACTGTAAACAAGATAAAATTAATTTTATGCACAAATAGTAGAAATAACTGGGACCAGCTAGAGCATTACATTAATAATTGCATACCTTTTTATAATATAAGTCTTACTTGAAAATGAAGAATAAGTGATTCAGTACACTGAAAAACCAGTTATTATCATTGTAAAAGTATATTTAACTGGGAGAGTTGCAGAAATGAATGTAATGTTAGTAATCAGTCTTCAACCTAATATTTTCTGCCATTTAGTTAACTATTCAAGGGGCAACTACATTTTACATGCAATCTTACTTGATAAAATACTTGCTTTTTTGCTTTTCACATTGGATTAGAAGAATGTAGTTTTGACATATAGGTAGATGTATTTATAAAACATAAAATTAAAACATATATTTAAAGCAATGTTATACATTAATGGAATAAAATAAACCTGATTTTAATCCTTATACAATTACTACTTTAATGTAATACAACCAAAGACCTTTCTGAAGCAAGTATTTCAATAGCTGAAGTCAAGACATTTTGTTCCTCAGTAGAAATAAGAATAGCATAAAGACCTACTTTTTCATGCTAAAAAGAGAGAGGTACACAAACTCATTGCTTAAAGAGGACAAGAACTTTTTTCCCATTCAATTTACTCTTTTAAATGCATTACACTTGAAACATTTTTGGAAAAAACTTCATGAACCAAGTCCAGTTCTCAAGGTCTAACAATGACATCTAATTAGTGAGCTGTCACTTGAGTTGGCACCAAAAAGTTAGTGAATTACAGAGTTCCACATTAATTCAATATCACACAGATTTTAACATAAGTAGCAAAAAGTCAATTCTTACCATATGAAATAAAACAAAAAAATACTGTTAATATAAAGAAAATTTTATAATTTTAAAATCTTAATTTGCTAACCTTACTCATTAGGAATTTTGAAGAAAATTCCCATACTTGCTCCTTGGTTTTGTTACAATTTATTGTGCACAACACTTGCACAAAGTTCAAAGGCAGCATAAGAAAATTCCTTATTTTCTTTCTCCCTCTATTCCAAAAGTATTATGAATTGAAGATAAACCCAAGTGCTCTCAAAATTCTTGCACAAAATTGATTGATACACTGGTTCAATATGGCAATGTAACTTTCACCAAAGATGAGAATCTATCTAAAATGCTACATCAGAACATCAATGTTCATGATTATCTTGCATTACATGCTATGTAATTGAAGTAATAATGGAAGTAATTCACATGTCACTTTCAGCCACCATAAAGCCAGTCACAGTTGTGCAATTCTATATATTCATTCTACTATAGTTTTAGCTTGTTGTAAAAGGATTACAACTACCAACAAAAAATGCAAATCTGAAATACAAAATTGCCAAATATACAGGCAGCAAGAAGACTCCATATGCTCTCTGTTAATATAAACCCTGTTTCATTAACCATTTAGAAATATTTTAAAAATAATGAACAAGGGTGATTTGGAAGGTTTTTGTTTATTTCAAGTTCTTGAGCAAAGATGGTTATTATAAAGCAAGAAAATCATTTATAATATAGGATGGTAACTGATTGAAGAATTGATATAAATGGAAGCTTCTCCAAGAATATGTAATGAAACCATGCTTTTTAACAAGTTTCTAAGTGATTTAATCAGGGGTGAGAAACAAAGTGATTGCAGATTCAGACAGCATCATTAAAATAAATTAGAATAGTTCTAAAAGGAACATTCAAAATGGAGGATTGGCTTCAAATAGCAACAAAAAATTAAATGTAAACAAATAATGCACAGTGAGTCAACACCCCCAAAAACTAATAACACATATACAGGTAGTCCTTTATGTATAACAGCTGAGACTGGTATTTTGATTGTAAGTTATTGTGGTCGTAAGTTGAAGCACCTATTGACTTGACCCAATTTTTGGACCATTTTTATGGTGGTTGTTAAGCAAACCAAATGGCTGTAAATCAAAATCATGTGAGCAAATGTGAGAGAATTGATTAAGCAACTCAATTCTCTGAAATGGACATTTTGGGGAAGCGCACTTTGTTGCTCTTTTCTTCTAGGGCTCACTCCTGCTCCACTGTCCTTTCCTACTGTCCAGGCCATTCAAGGCCAAAGGCAGACATGCTGTTCTGGGGGGGGGCAGGGAGTCAGCATTACAAAGCAGTGATAGCTGGACTTTTGGAAACAGCAACCCAACTGTTTCTTTGCTGGGAACTGTAGCTCATTTGCAAACTTATTCCAGCAAATTCTAGTCACTTAGAGTGTTTGGATCTCTTCAGGGAAGATTTTCAGTGCCACAAGGGAGAGGCAATGGTAAGATACGGAGTGTGGGATGTCTCGGGAGGGTGGGCAAGGCCTGAAGCAGGCAGTGAATGAATGTGTCTTTCTGTTCTGGCATTGAAAATCCTGCCTTCAGGGAGTGGAGTATATCAGAAGAATGGGCAAAACCCGGAGGGTCTGGTACAGATTTCTGTGAGGCACCCCACGCTTTTGAGACTCCATCTGCTTAACAATCTGTGAAATCACTTAATGACTGCACTTGGAAATGCTGGTATTGTCGTTATTGACCAAAGCAACCATGTGATGCTTTGCTTAACAACTGCTTCATTTAATGACCAAGATTCTGATCCCAGGTGTGATCGTAAGTCAAGGATCACCTATATTTTTTTAAAGATACCATGGTCTAATGTAGATTAGATGTAAGCAATTTAATTTCAGAGAAAACAAGCTATTTAATTCTTTAAAAAGTGACTACTACTGCTACTTTTCTAATGTTGCTATATCTATGCACACATTCTCTTTGTAAAAAGACACTTTTCTATGTCAACTATCTACCATGCAGTCTATCATGTAAAATCTCAAAGTCATGCTGGTTACATTTTCAGAAAACCCCTTATATACAATCAATAAACTGCTGTTGATGGGAAAACCCCTTCTCACAGCTGAAAGATCTAGATAGAAATTGACCTATTATGTTACAGTTAGACATGCAAAGCTTCCACAAACATGGAGACAGAAAATGGAAAAGATCATGTGGAAATAATTTTTGTCTCATGTTATTCAAAAGTATATGGCATAGCACTACAACAAAGAAACACAATTAAATGTTTATCATTCACCCTACAACTATCAATAGATCAATCTTCCAGATATAAAATACTCATTGTATCAGACAAATCTTGTCATAGTTGAACTGATTTTTAACTTTGGTTCAGTATTGAGAAACCATGTTAGTAAGTGCATCCAAGTGACATAGTGATTACTTAGAAATAATGTAGGGAATTATAAGTTTCCAACAACTTTCATATTAACTCTATATATAACAGCAACATATTATTCACAGATTCAATAGTACTTACTACTAAATTCATCAAAGTAAGTTAATGTAGGAATAAAGGTAGTCCAACAACATATGTCACCACTGAATAACTCATAGAAAAGTACATTCATAAATATACCCCTCCCCAAATATATCACAATATTACACTTACCTGAAGAACAAAAGTTAGATTCCCTCTGCCTCCATACAATGTATCTAAGTAGACAAAATATGTAATGGAAGGATTAGTACAAACAAGTCCTACTTCAATAAAATCATGAAAACTTAAAATATCCAAATAATTCTAATACTGATGCTCAGTGAACCAATATATTGATTTAATAAAATGCAACTTATTTCATTCCCTTCCCATCAGCTGAATAAAACATTGATGTGCAGATTGTATATTTGTTTGCTCAGTTCCTTTACAAGACTAATAATTCTATAAAGATTAAAATTCAAGGTTAAAGATATTAGTAACCTATTGTTCGCTAATCACAGCTGACATTGCATTAGAAAAATAAATTACCGTCTTCATTACAGTATTTCAAAATGTTTTTATTGCCCATGTGAGTTTTATAAAGCTGCTTATCAAAAAGAGATCTATGACACTACTGTATACCAGCCAAATACAGTTCATTCAGTTTGGTAATAATTCTCTAAGCTTCAAACATGAGATATTCCTCATGTTTGATTGAGATATTCCTCATTTTTGACTGAAGATGCTAAAAACAGAACCGAGGACCTAAAAAAATATGCATGTACTACTGTTGAATTATAGTAATCTCACAATCGTTTCAACTACTTGGAAAGTGCACTGTATCCATCAGGACCAGAAGGTATTAAGAATATAACAGTTTGGTGTGCATCCTCTTGGAATTTAGTAATCTTCATATTAGGCAAACACTATAGGTCCCCAAGAAGTTATTTTATCTAGGGTCTGCAATGGTGTTTGAAATGGCTCTGGCCCAGATAAAAATTGCTACTTTATTAAACTTGTATATGGACTGAAAGGGGATGGGGGATCACCACTCTCACGTTGAGAATAGCAATAGCACTTAGCACTCACAGTGCTTTATAGCCCCCGCTAAGCAGTTTAGAGTCAGCATATCGCCCCCAACAATCTGGATCCTTATAATAGTAAGGATAAAGTTTTAAGAGACAAGTGAATGTTACTGAGAGTAAAAATCCTCACTTCAGTAAATAATAGAGGTATTACTGGCTATAGCAAATCAAGACAAACAGTGCCCACATTAAGCCTATTCTACAGCTCAAAATGTACCTTACAATTTTTTTTGACAAGTGTTTCTTTGTGTACACCTGTAATTCACCTGTTAGTTACCCTCCACAGTCCGCAACTCACCCCATACTATCCAACTTACTACGAGCCGTTCTTCCTAAAAATCCGTAGCCAGCTTCTCCCATATAAGAAAACCTTATGAATCCTGGAAGGGAACAAAAGCCTATTATCCGATCCAGCATCCTGTTTCCCTTCGAGGGCGAAGTTAAACGCTTAGGGGGAAGTCGCCCAAACAGGAAACGAGCTTCTTACGAGACGGCACCGGACCCCAACCCTCCGTATTATTATTTTTTTTAAAGAAAAGCTTAAGCCAACAGGCACATCGTATTTACCAAGAACGTCAAGCCCCGTGTCCGAATCGCGCAGAATTGCCATGCTTAAGATTTTTCAGAACCCAGCCAGACAATGGGGCGATAATGTCTGCGATCCCGTAAAAGTGGGAGGATCTGAAAAGGCGCAACGCCCCTTAAAAGGCAGGATCGCTTTGGTTGGCAAGTCAATACCTCAAGACTGTCAGAGCCAAGTCTAACAGAAAAGAAAAGGGAAAACAAAAAAAAAAGGAAAGGAAAGTCAGGCAGCAGTGTTCTTCGCAGCCGCCGTGATCGGGGAGAAGGCACATGTCCGCCTAGAGGCGGCCGCCGCCCCNNNGCCCGCCGCCGAGAGCACACACTCACCTGCCCACCTCGTCGCACTCCACACCCAACGGCGCCGCAGCCTCCGCAGCTCCCCGAACTCTGCCGCCGCCTCCGTCGCGGCCGGTGCTCGGGGGACTCGGCCCCACCAAGGAACCAGGAGATAACCGCCCACACATCCGGGGCGCCGGGCAGGCCCTACAGGACACTGCTTACAAGCGGTGGGGACAGCGGGCAAAGGGGGTAATAGTATCCCTTGTCCCGCCACCTTGATCCCGCATTTCCGTGACCGAGAAATCCTCCCCGCTTGGCACGATTCTTGCTCCAAGCGGTATCAGACTTTCGCCGGCCTTTGCCTTCCCCTAGTCCTACCTGCGGCCGTCACCGCCCCCTTCCTTTCCTCCCTGCAACTCCCTCAGCAGCTCCTCGCCGCCATCTTGCTTAGGGAGCCTACTTTGGACGCATGCGCGATACTTGGAACTCCAAGCTCCGAAAAAGCTTGGCTTGCTTTGGGGTAGGGTTAACCGGAATGAGCAAGAAAGTGCTGGAGTGCGCCTGCGCTGGCTCACACCTGCTGTGTGACAGAAAAGAAACCCGCGGATAGTAAGGGGGGCGGAGCTTCGATTTATTCGTGGCTTGTCTTGAAGCTGCAGAAAAGGAGGTGTGGGAGCGGTCACGCCGGGCTGACCGTTTAGGTTTACGAGGTTGAAAGTTGAGAAATTATATGGGAAGAACAGGGTTTAAATGAGTTTGGGTTCTTACAAAGATAAAGCAGTTGGTCTGTGAGGCAAATAAGTAATTCTACAGAATGTCCCAAGCGTGCTTTTTCAAGAGGCAACTGGACTTTCTGGTTTTTCTTTGAAGACGTGTCGCTTCTCATCCAAGAAGCTTCTTTAGCTCTTTCTACAAAGAATCTTGAACATTCCAGATGTGTTGGGTTCTAATTCACAAAGAATCTAAATGTCCTGTCCTCTTCATCTCCAACTGTTTAGTATTTTGCCTTTATTTAAAAAATGTATGTGTTGTTTTCTTACAGGTATGGCATGGTAAATAAAATTAAAAATAGAAGGATGTGCATATATCACGATCTGATTCATATATTATACTGAGTTGTGGTTTGCTGAATAAGTCAGAATAACTGGATTGTGTTTTGTACAGAACCATAAATCAAACTACAATGCCAGGCTTATATAGCAAGGCAAAATTGAACAAATTTCATTATGGTGTAGTACAGTACAATGTACACACCTGGTTGTTGGATATATTCAAAGAGCCTAAGCAAAAAAAAAAAAAATAAACCGGTCACCTTCCTCTTTTTATTTATCTTTGTGTACCCTAGCTTGATGGCACACAATCATCTTACTCAGGAAGAAAACCTATTTTTAAGTATAAAATATCTAGAAATTTAGGCAATGAAATGTGTGGAAATTGCTAAGTTCAGTAATTTTGAAAGAACACAAGCAATTTTGAAGTTGCTAAAAGTCATTGCATAATTAGAACAGACAACATGTACTTAATTGATTGTTCCATGTCTTCAATTCAAATATATAAATAAATAAAGTATGTATGTATGTATGTATGTATGTATGTATGTATGTCAAAACATTCTGCATAGGTCCAATGGCATTTAAAAGATAAGTAAATTGAAACACATTCTAAGGGCTGATTTAGAGTTGCTTACAACTGCATGTAAGTCCTTGCCACATAGCTATGCTGCAAGGGAGTTGACGGATAAGTGAAGGTTATAGATGGCTGCAAACAGACCAATGTGCACATCTCTCAAATCCAAATCCAAATCCCAACTATATATCGTAGGAAGATGCACATCTTGCATACTGAATGGGTGATCTGACTTTCTATTCTGTGCCTTGCTGTTTCAGTGCCCCTCAGCCAGAACGTTGCATTTGCAGAAACATAAATGTAACAGCTTTACAACCATCCCCGAACAACAAATGCATTCATTCTCTGACAAACACTACGGGAGAACTCTGCTCAACCCTTAAAAAGTTTAAATGGAATTCTTGCAGGATATATTGTACAGATATAACAAAATAATGGAGTTGTAAGGGAGGTCTTCTAGTCCAACCCCCTGCTCAGGCAGAAAACCCTATAGCAGGGGTGTCCAACTCAAGGGTGCTTAAACTAGGACCACAGGGCTGGCCTGAAAATATCAAAGGACTGGCCTGCCGTGCCTCTGACAGCCAAAATGAGCCACACAGAGGCCCCCACATGGCCCGTTTTTGGCCGGCAGATGCTGGAGGCCAGGGAGACCAAAAATGGGCTGCGTGGGGACTTCTGCGTGGTCCGTTATGGCCAGCAGAGTGCTGCAGGAGGGTGAAAATAGGGCACGGAGGGGTCGTTTGGACCTGTCTCTCCCCCCACACTAGCTTGCGGAGGAGAACTACAATGCTGATCCAGCCCTCAAAAAAATCCAGTTTGATACTCCTGCCCTATATCATTTCAGACAAATGGTTGTCCAATCTCTTCTTAAAAAATTCCAGTGTTGGATCATTCACAACTTCTGGAGGCAATCTGTTCCACTGATTAATTGTTCTAACTGTAAGGAAATGTCTCCTTATTTCTAGGTTGCTTTTCTCCTAGAATATATATATTCTGGTTCTTCTGCCCTTCCTTACAGCTGCAATCCCCTTTAAATTAACTTGGCAATAAATTATTTAATGCTTCACCTAAATTTATGCATAAGTCAACATGCATAGAATCGTTTGTAAATATTCTTGTATCTTCTAACAGCAGGTCTTGGTCCATAATCAAAAAATAACACACTGATCACTTTTACAATATAAAATTACTTATACTTTTTATGTTGATTGTTCAACACCATCAATAATTTTAACTGAGTCACAGACATTTGTGTTTTAATAATAACTGACAGTCTGATAACCTTGCCTAATTTTTATGAGTGTGCTTTCTTTGTAATGCCACTAGAAGCTGTGGCATTATAACAAAGACTTTCTTTTAAAATTTCCAAATGTAGATTAAGTCCTCCCCCAAACTTAGTTAGATTTGTCTCATTTGATATAATAAAGAAGTTACTGTTCTTGGTTCATAGCTAAGATTCTTTTCACTAAGTAATAGTATAAAAAGTATTGCCTTTAACAAAATAAGAGTGCATTCAAAATCTGTTTAATCTATATTTGAACATTTGCCAGTGGAAAAGCAAGCCAGAAGTGAAATATTTTTTCTGAAAAAATTAATTATGTCCATACAAGGTAAAAAGAAACCTAATTAATATGGAAAATAAAATATATTCAGCAAATTACAAAAAAAGGATATTGAAAAGAGGTAATACTTTAAGAAATGTAAATTTTATCATTAGGAGTTGAAGAGCATCTTAGTTTGTTAACTTACATATTTTACCTTTGAACTTGTGGGCCACAACAGGATGTTATATGCAGTTTAACTTGTAGAATAAAGCCATCATATACATATATACATATATATACATACATATATATACATATATTCGTAGATTTTCACGGGTAAAGGTACGCAGGTCTTGGTGTATTTGGGTCTTATC
>AZIM01000447.1:703716-725354 GCA_000516915.1 Ophiophagus hannah | reverse complement strand
TATATATATATATATAGATAGTGCTTCCAACAATCATTCCCATATTACTTCTTTATACCGTACATTATTATAGCATCAAGTTTCTGCTATGACTTCTAGCTCTCTGTATCTCTTAGCATTGGGAACTTTATTTTTGCCATATGGACTGAATAGTTTTCAATATTAGCATATAAAAATATACTGTTATGCTTTTCTCCAAAGATTTTATATATAGTGGTACCTTGGGATTCAATATTAATTGGTTTGGGAAAGCCCACAAGGAATAACATAATGAGTCATAAGGCATCCGACACCAAAAAGTTCTAGCTTGTGCGTTGAGTACCAAACAAACAATGAATGCTGGGACAAACTTTTTGCATCAAAATAGATTGAGTACCAAATCTGATGAGTTTCAAAGCAGTTGAATATCAAGGTACCACTGTAGACTTTCTAGTACTATTGTTTTATTATTTTGAAAGATTATCATATAAGATTGGATGTTCTTTTTAAACTCCAATGTACTCCATGCCTGCCAAAATTTTAGAAACTATCACAATATAAACAGAGTAAAATTTCAGTGACATTTTCTGCTAATATCAATAGATACAATTTAGAAATGCGTAGTATTGCTGGTTACACCACTTTTTAAAAAAAGACATTACATTATTGGACAGGAAAGTGTTAATCGTTTACTCAATACTAACTCTCTTTTTTAAAAAAACAAACCTTCCCATATGCCAATATGCTTTTAAAATATCTCCATTGAAAAATGATGGGCTTTGGGAGAAAATTTTAAATTTAATTTTTTTCCCTGGAAATTTGGCTGTTTTCTTCCTGCCTTTGGAAAGGGAGAGATTTGCTTAGTATTTATCTAACGGTTCAGGCTAGACTATGAATCATTGGTTCTTGCTTCATGAGATTCAATCTTTACTTTGACTCAAAACTGACATGCTGAAACCAGTGAGATAGTTTGCAAAAGAAACTGTCAAATTTGATGAGCAGTGTATATATTATCTGCTGTTTCCAGCTACAATTCTATGTGTGGGTAGTCCATTCCTTGAATGAAATAGTCTGATCTGCCTTTCTTGTACCAACTAAATGCCATGTTAAATTATTCCTCTGCCAAAATGGGGGGGGATGGATTGACAGGTAGACCTCAACTTATGACCAATTGTGTAATAATTGTTCAAAGTTATAATGACCTTGGAAAAGTTTTTTACATCTTGTAAAGCAGTTACAGCCATTCGAAATATCATGCCGCATCTCTCCCACATAAGTGGTTATATCAGGGGTGTCAAACTCAAGGCCGGCGGGCTGGATGCAGCCCATGGGGTACTTAAATCTGGCCCGTGTGGCTGCCTTGGAAACAGCAAAGGACTGTCCCACTGTCTCTCTGCCAGCAAAAACAGAGCTCAGGAGGCCCTCCAAGCTCCATTTTCACAGGCAGAGGGCTGCAGGAGGATCTCCCAGCCCTGCCTGGGCCACCACAGATGCCCCCGACACGAATGATATCACACCCTGGCCACCCCCAACCTGCTTCCCAAGGTCAAGCACAAACCTGATGCAGCCCTCAATGAAATCTTGTTTGACAGCCCTGTTTTACATGGATCCATATATAATTGAGAGTGTGAATCTGTCATCCTTTGGTTCTTTTGCAAAAGGACAAAGGATGTAATGTTAAATATACTTATGGAACAAGTCTCACTGAACCTAACAAAACATGAAGTGACTTTGCAATCAGCATATATATACTGCTCTGCAAACTTATTAATGTGCCATATTTTGAATGAACTGCTCAGTCCGTGCCTATATGGGTGAAGTTTGGTATACAAAGAAAATAAAGAGCAAAATATCATTTAGAGATCCCGGCTTCACTCTGTTTCTTCTTAGCAATGTATTGTCCTAGGAATAAAAATACATTCTGGTGGGTTGCAAAAATCTTAAAACACTACAGTAAATTTAGCAAAAGTAAATTCAAAATCACTGAGCTAAGATAATCTAAGTAGAACAAGCCTGAGGCTGGATGATAGTGATGTTACTTAACCAGGGCAGAGATGACTCAGAGATGACTTGGCCCATGGCAGATTACAGGCGCATTTCTAAATGAACTCTGCCCACTTTAGAAGGTTCAGATCCTCCTTCTCTTTGGGTGGATGTAAAGAAAAGCAGATGGTCATTGTCAGAGTATTCATAAGCAGAAGACAGATCAGGAAATGCTGGACCTGGGAAACATGAACATAAATATTACTAATTTATTGCACATTCCATCTCTTTTCATATGTAGGGATGATTAGACTGTTTTGTAAAGCACTTTGGGGTATGGGTACTGTAGGTGAATGACTCCATTGAGGTCAGATGCTTTGCATGACTCAAAAAAAGCAGCTCTAGACTTGAAATGGGACTATCAGGATCCGATAAGCTGAAATTTGTTCTCCTCATCACAAGTGAATCCTACAGTTCTTCCACTGAAAGAAAACTTCTTCAAGCCCAAATGTGCATGCAGCTGCAATTCATCTGGCTGTGAATTACCACGCATGTGGAGAAAAAACATGGGAGAAGAAATTCGACTAGAAAGAAACAGACATTTGCCTGGAGCTACAATTCAGCAATGGCTGAATTGCTGTTGCAAGATTTGGCTTGTCCATAGGAGCTTTCCATAAATGTGGGAAAGTGCCATTGAGAGAAAAAAGAAATATGGCCACAGTGCACTACAGCTTTAGATCTAAGACTAAAATATGACTTATGTAGGGTCTATAGGCCCCCTGTAATATAGTAGGAATGATAGTTGCTATGTGCCCCATAATTCTTGTGCCTGTGAATATGAATAGACCATAGAGACAAAACATATGAACAAAACATTGCATAGCTCTTTTTTTTTACTACATTAGGCATGGGCCTAGCTTTTCAGAGCTGAAGATCTCCTTCAGTCTTATGTAGCATGCAAGAGCAGAAGCAGACAGACACAAAATGCATGCATAAATACACCACATATTCTGTCTCTATATAGCCATCCAGATGCTTCCAAGGGACTAGCAGGCAGGACAACAAAAATAAACTCTCCCAATTACACAATATAATTAAACAATTTAAAAGTAATTGAATTATTTTAATTAATAAATTCAATTATTTTTAAATAATTCAAAACACTTTTTTCATCAGTCTCTGCTAGATAAAAAGAAGAATGTTGCAACTTCAAGCGTAAATAGATCAGCTCTAAAATACCCTGAAAGAAATCTTTGTAACCTAACCTACCATATTAAATACACTTTAGTTTTCATTGATTGGTTTGTTTGTTTTTGCTACTTTAACATAAGAGAGTCTATTTCAAAGGACTTTGTCAAGTCTGGTTTTACTAATGATTGAAGGACTCATCCTCAGCTTTCTAGCCTTAGTTATGAACATGGGCCACTGCTATTAAATGCTGTGTCTTTATGGTATTATTTTGTCTCTCTCCAACTCAGATTTGAAGCTGGTGCAGGCACACCCTTCTTGTCCCTGGGCACTCTTCTCTACCATCATTGTGCTTTTGTTTAGGAGGTTGATCAGTGGCTTGCTTGTGCAGGCAAAGCCAATACAGTCATCCTAATTCTTATTACTGTTATTTATAGGATTTATTCATTTGGCAAAATGACTCCTGGTTGCGTTCAGCAACTGTGTGCCTGAAATTGAAGAGTTGGTTGGAAAATACCAGAACCTTCACAGATGAGTTTATTGGAAGTCATGCCCAGAAGTTATTTGTTTCATGAAAATTCCACAAAATTCCTTTTAAAAAAAAAAAAAAGTTTTGAATAACTCAGATGACATTATTAACAGTCTTGATTTGATCCTCAGAAGAGCACACAGCTACATTTGGAAGAAGATTCTTTTTCCCTCAGCCTAATTCTCAGGGTGCTTTAGTAATGATTTCAAACTCTTTTGGGTTTATTTGAGATGAAAGAGGACCCTGCGCTGTTCTTCTCCCTTTTCCTGAAAAATGGAAAAAAATGATGGGAGTTCCCTCCAAAAAACCAGGAGAACCACACACATTGTCCAGCCAAGCCAAGGGCAAGAATCTCACACATTCATGAGCTTGTTGTTGTGCTCCAACTAAAACTAAGAGAGTTCTGGATATAAATACATTTATTTCAGATTTTCCATGCTTAGGTACTGGTGGTTGATTAGCTATAAGGAATCTGGTATCACAAGCCTGTGCCAACCAAAGCCTAAAGATCAAACTCTTGTCATCTGCATATTCTATATAGACTAAAACTGATGGGAGATGAAATCACAGCCGTATTTAAAAAAAGAATCAGGACACAACCATGTTCTGGATACTTTTGGATATAAAATCTAATTGAATTACAGCATGATACCCAGCAGGATTGCTGACTTCCTTCCTTCCTGCCTGCCTTCCTTCCTTCCTTCCTTCCTTATTTTTGAACCCTTAACAAATTCTATTAGGCAGTCTGGTAATATACTTTAGATGCCAAGTGCAAGAAAATCAGGAACTCCAGGCAATTTAAAATACATACAAATGTTTATTGCATACACACACACACACACACACACACACACACAAAATCTCTTAATGGCCATCCAGCTTCTGCTACATGAACAGCATTTAACTGTAAGTTAAAAATGAGCAATGGTGGTTTTTTTCCTGTTTTCCTCCATTCCATATAAAAGAACATTCAAACTGATGGTGCTTTTTTGGCAGTTTTTCTTTATTTCCCCAGAATGCCAGAGTCTTCAGCACTAATAAAACTAAACACCTAAAGTATGATCCTTGAGATACATTTAGCCAACTGCTGTTGCTATTATAGTTGCCTCTGAAATGCACAATCCCTGAATCTCCAACAAGCCTTGGCACAAATTGACATGGCATGACTGAATGTTGGCTAGGATTCAACTTGAAACAAGTCTACACACACACACATGCATGCACACACAACCCTACTTCCTCCTTGGGTTTTTTGAGATTGGGAGAGTTTGGATGTTAAAACAGACTGGAATGGCCCTATATATTTGTTCACATGACACACCCTATAATCTAGCATCATCGCTGTTCTCTTCGCTCCAGTGAATGCTTTATGGCCTACTTGAGCTTTCCTTGACAACAGTTTCCATAACCTGGAGGTGACTGCTGGAGAAATGAGTCACGTTCTTCTTCCACCCTTCTTCATCCCCACCATCCTTCTCTATGTCAATTTGCCAAGGGCTTTCTTTGGATAGTGAGCTGATGAGCTGGTGGAATGATTCATGGAACTTGTATTAACCAGCTTCTCTTGGCAGCCACCTCAGCTTTCCACTTTCAGAATGGCAGGTTAATATTTGATCGGGCAGTAGAATATGGATTAGGCTTTAACTCTGGGGTTTTAAAGTTATTTATATGGCTTTTTAAATAAGTGATCCTGAAAAGGTTTTGGACCTCAGGGAGGATTCCTATCAAAGTGGTTTAACCATTTTTCCATGGAAAGAGAATATATGCATCATCAGTTTGTGCCAGTATTATTACTAGAATGAACATAACAGGCAAATTCAGGCATTTTTCAAGTCTCTTTACCTGCTTGGCATTGATATTTTATAAAGTCATGGCATTTAACCATTTCATGTGGCCATAGTTTTATTCATGCTCCAACTCTGGCTTGACTAAGTTTCTGCTAGAAATGGGACTGCTCTTGAACATTTACATGAAGACAGTACAGTCTATCTTTTGAATAAAAAAAATACTTTGGTATTTGTTCAGCAAGAGTCAGCCACTGGGTCAGAGATTAGATATGTTAGTAATTGGGCTATTTCCCATCAAATTTCATGAATCCAAACAGCTTTGCAAATATCTTATTCAGATGACTGTTTTTCTAATGTTGAGAAAATTCAGGCTGAGGAATCACTTGGTTCCTTACTCATCTCCAAATATTTTTCACCGGCTTTAGATTTCTGATTCTGAATCATGTGGAAATACTATCCACAGAATCATAGATAACAACCACAGCAACAATAGGGGCATTGGAAAAACAATGGATTAAGCTGGTGGGAACCCTAAAAAGCAAATCCTGACTGCCTGATGAGAATGAATTTGTGAAGGCAATAAAAATAATGTATTGCAAAAAAGAGGGAGAGAGAGAGAATGAATTTGTGAAGGCTAAGTGAAGGATCAGTACACCACATTCAACCCAATATTCATGCATGTTTTTTCCTGATCCATATGGCTGCTTCTGTTTTGTTTTTAAGTGTTGGTGATCACCATTTCTTTTCTAAAAAAAACTTCCTGTGGGGAAACCCAAAGGAGCACCTTCGTGGAAAACCTTGTTTTATGTTTATTCCAAATTCTCAAAATGGCACGACTAACAAAATGGTTGTGAAATCAACAATTACTTTAATTTTTTCATACCATAGGTGACCACCATTCCATAAGTAATTTATGACTCTTTCTCAAAATGTGTGCTTGGAGTATGTATGTATCCAGAATCTGGTTGCATCTTTTCAACTGCTCCAAACAGTAATTATTCAGTTCAAAAGGAGGTTTGTTTTAGTGACATCTAATAACTAGTAAGGGAAGGCCTACATTTGTATGCTCTATCAATCTTAAAGTCATGCATCAGACATGAGTTTGAGTTCTCCACAAAGTTAACAATCTTGTATTTTGCAATTCTTAGTAAGCAGATAAAGATGCCCCTAAGACATACTTGAATCCTAATGGTCTGGCACTATCTTTTTCTAGAATGCTTTTCTAACCTAAAAATCTAGCCAATGACTATGAAATTCCCGATTCCTCATCCAACCACTCCCAGGGCTGACCTTGCTTAGCTTCCACGATTACCCAAAGTTATCAAGGTGTCATGAATTGACATTCACAAAGCTTTTGAGTTCTCCAAATTATTTAGGGAGGGAGGTAAGTAGGTAGGTAGGTAGGTTAATAGTTTATTAGCACTAATGCTCTCAATCACAAAATGTTTAGCAAGTTTTCAAATAAAGTAGAAGAGGAATGGAAACAGGAACTTTAAAAATGCTGGCAGTGAAGCCATTAAATTTGCATTTAGTCAGTATTTAAAAGAAGTGCAGACCTTCTAATAAGACCTGCAACAATATTATGATACAGCTAGGGCTCTTCCCAAAGTTTTCCAGGATGAATACACAAGAAACAATTGTTTTGTTCAAGTGATAATGTGCACCTGAGTACAAGAAATGTTTGCAGTTCTCTATTTATTGTCATCAAGTCACTGTCAACCCTTAGTGACCATATAGATAGGTCTTCTCCATGATGATCTGGTCCTAATCTGGTACTTCAAATCTTCCAATGATACACTTCTCACTACTGTAACTGATTCTATCCACCTTATAATAGAATAACAGAGTTGGAACCTTAGAGGTTTTCTACTCCAATCCCCTGCTTGAACAGGAGACCCTACACCATTTCAGATAAACAGTTGTCTAATGTCTTCTTAAAAACATTTAGTGATGAAGCACTCACAACTTCTGAAGGCAACCAGTTCCACTAGTTAATTGTTCTCACTGTTAGAAAAATTTTCCTTGTGTCTAGGTTGGTTCTCTTCTTGATTAGGTTGGTCATCCTTTTTTCTTTCTTTCCACCTTTCCCAACATTAGAGTCTTTTATAAGGAGCTAGGTCTTTACAAAATGAATCCAAATAGGCTATTTTGAGCTTAATCATTTGTGCTTCTATAAGATTTATTGATAATCCATCTGTTTTAATTGTCATGATACTTTTAGGGGTCTTCTCCAATGTAAAGTTCAAAAGTGTCAATATTCCTCCAATGCTGCTTCTTCAAAGTCCAATTTTTGCCTCACAGAGATTACTATAGTCGGATGATTCTGATCACAGCATTTGAATATCTTTTACAAAATCTTCTTGGATGTTCTACCAAGTGCTAATTTGGGGTATACTTCTTGACTGTTTGTTGCTTTATTGCTGATGATTGATTTCGAAAGACAAGAGCTATCCTGATCAGTGAGCTGCTTTCAGTCTGATGAGTCACAAATCGTGCAGGTCAAATAGTGTGGGGTGGTGCTTATTTTGTTTGGTGATAATACCTATTTTTTTCAGGCAGAAAGCAAGTAATCATAAACCATAGGATGAAACCTGTGATTAGTGTCCCAATGAAGTTAATTAAAGATGCTGCTGCTACAGAACAGACACTTCTCCAAAGCAAAATATTGGAGGTATATAACTTTGTCAAGCAACAAATATATTGTGTATATATATATACACAAGCACAGGCACAAAGCTGAAGACACCAGCCTGAAGATGGAGAGTGGGATCTCATCGAAACGTTGCCAAGATACTCTCAATCTTACATGGGAAAAGACCTGAACACACCAAGACCTGCATACCTGTACCCGTGAAAATCTATGAATATATATATATATATGATGCCTCCACAACATACATTTTGCTAGACAAGGTTATATACCTCCAGTTTTTTGTGTATATAGATAGATAGATATAGATTAGATATAGATATGGATTAGATATAAATAAAGATATATAGATATAGATATATTGGATATAGATACACACACACATACACACACACACACATACATACATACATACACATATACATATACATACTGGGAATGCACTAGGACATTCTGTATCTCTTGCTTACTCCTAATTAGTAATCAGTACATAGTAATACATTGTTTTCTGCTTATTTCTGACCACTTATGAAGCTTAAGAGAATGCTTTGTATAAACAATGGCTATGGTAAAAAAAAAATTAACAACTATGAGCACTATACTGTCAAGGTAATTACTAATCCTGGGTATTCATAAAAAGGATGCGTCAAGCATCAGGTCAAAGCATCATATGAGTGATTGACTTTAACCTTTAGAGACTGGTATCCTTATCTGTACTCATTCTGAGGTTATAAATTTAAAAAAACTATCTGCAATCAGGGAAAGTAAGGATTTGCCATGTGTTACTGTAAACAAGAGACAACCACAAGATTGCATAATTCCAAATATTGGCTAATTGTGAATAAAGTTAGTATAATTTTTTTTTTAGCCACAATAAATTTTACATGGCTTTTAGACTGTTTAAAATAGTAAGATGATGTATATCAGATATATCTGTCCTGAGCTGATACAACCTATAGAAGTATTTATTTATTTAAATTTTAATCCCACCTTTATTACTTTATAGGTAAATCAAGGCAGTGGCTATATACTCCTTCCTCCCATTTCATATATAATTGTTACTGACTGTTGTTACACACGTGCCTCTGAACACCAGTATCTCCTCAGAATCTATTTGTCAACCCTGAAGCTGACCTGGCCGAAGTCATCTTGGAGCTTCAGTGCTGCCAAACTGGAGTGAGGGATAAGGGGGGGACTAGAGATAGCTGGGGTTGTGTAGTCAAAATAAAGTACTTCCTCTTGGGAACCAAGGACATTCTCGCACCTGGAGGAAGGAGGAGTGATGTCACCAGACCAGCGGACACTGCCTTGATTGGGCCATGTGACTGATTGTTTGGGATTGAGGGGGGAAACTTTTACTTTTAATCAGGGGAAAACCAAGGGGCCCCTCAGAGTTGGTTTTCACCAGATATGTACCGATGTGATATTTCAAATAAAGCAATTCTTTGAGGAATTCACCTGCCTCGGAGTTTTTGCTTGCAATTGATCTATTACTTGGAACCCTGACATTATTCTTCTTATGATAAATGCTGGAAGGAGCTGAACCCTCTGAGAAAGCTTCCTGCCTGAACTCCATGCAGGGGAGGAAGCATCCAGCTTGCCTCCAGTGAAGGTTTGGTTGCACCCCAGGAAAACAGCAAGCACAGGCTGCTTGATTATTTCCCTATGAAGTGAGGAAACTCATTTGTCCTTGAGCTGGAGGATTTGGACCAACATAAGAATCAGTGCCATGGAGACCATCCAAGTGGATGAACCAGCTGTGCACTTTTGAGAGCCATCTGGAGGGTAGCAATAATCAAAAGTAAGGCTCTTAACTGCAAAAGCGAGTCTTTGAACATGTGATTCTGCTTTTATATTTTATCATCCTGTATATTCCCAAGGAAATTTTCTGTAGTAAATTAATCTCACTTTACTTTTTGTACCTTTGTCCAGCTGTACAACTTTTATGCTGTTTTATTTTTTTTGTCTTTTGGGGAGGTTAGTAGTAGTGGGGACACATCATCAAGTTTTACGGTGGGTCATAACTGGGTCTGAGTCATAATTGCATGCATGCTTCACCTTACAGTTAAGATAAGCTACCAAGAAGCGACATAGTAAATCACAAAGTACAGCAGGGAGAGATGGGGGGGAACAACAGTTGTATAAGCACTCAGTAATTTGAAATAATCTCTTCTTTCAGAAACACATGAGATGAGAGACAAGTAATGCTGGAATTATATTTTAACCTATATGATTACTACTTCAGCAGCACCTGGGGGCAAACTAGGGCACGTCTGCATGGAAATATAGTAAGGTACTTCCCCATGAAGCTTTGGTGCTGCTTCAGGATACCCCGTGACCCTATATATCCTTTATACACAGAGTTCAAAGTGGGATGTTTTCCAATCAGTAGAAACTTTTGCTCCGTGGCTCTTGCCTCCACACATTCATTGGTTACACCTGTGTTATACTGAGCACTGTGAAGGCAGTGGTGCTGCGGTGCTTCCTCAGACTGCTCAAAAACAACTACTGATTTTTGTTGTTGTTGTTTTAGAAATACAGCACAGGGGTGTATGGGATTAGTTGGCTTGAAGAAGCAAAGGGACTTTATCATCGTTTCAAGGCCGACTGTGATGAGGATACTTGCAGTTAACTCAGCTTCACGGAATCTGAGAGGTGACATTGGTGGCATGTCCTGTTTCTCCATTCCCAAAACATTTATTTCCTCTTTCATGAACAGCCCTTTATTTCCTCTTTCATGAACAGCCCAAGTAGAGAGCAAATTTGATAGATGATAGGCAGGCAGGCAGGCAGACAGGCAGACAAAAGAGAGAGACAGATAGACACACAGAGAAATCCAAGTGACACATTGGAAAAATGCACACATAGAATTTGTTATGATTTTTATTTATGTCTTTTCTTTGTTTCCCAGATTTATTCTGAAGATAATGTTGTTGGCAGTAATGGGGGTGACAGTATGTGAGAGCTCCAGTGTTTTGTGTGTGATTTCCCAAAAACACACACACACACACACACAAAACCCTCACACTAAAGCTACATGCCTGAAATATTTATAGCACCAGCTGAAGGACCAATTTGGATCCTTCAAAGTTGTGTGGGAGAGCATTTCCTAGCCAAGTTGCACAAAAGCAATATGCAGTTCTGGCATGGCCTCAAAAATGAGCTGTTTGTAAACAATCATAGCATTAAAGAAGCCGTAGAAATTTGTGCAACAGATGGTTGTTTACAGCATGGAGCTTTGAAAGGTTGCCACCTCCCTCCTTTTATACTTCCTACGTTTACATATTTCTCAGTCTCTTCAATTGGCAGTTGGGGGGTGGGGAAGAGGGCAGGAAACTCCACTCTAGTTGCTTTGTTTGTTTATATGTGCTTTACCTTAGAAAGTTGTCATCAACTCTGAGCAACCCAACCAAAGGCTATCATTTCGTAAAAGGGCAGAACGTGATGTTGGTCTTCAGGACATTTTCGTTTTTGTGTAGCTCTTGTTTGAGAGGGGAACAAAATGTAGTTTTCTAACCTTTCCGGTACAGAAAATGTTGCAAACTTCCTTTCAACATCTTTCTTTTTGCATTTTTCTGAGGAAGTCTTCTAAAAGACTTCTTAAGAAGGATGCAACAAAGTGCATGCTCTTTCCTTCAAATGAAACAGAACCTGGGGAAGACGTTGTTGAAAAGATGTTGCTTATTCCCAGAAAATCCATATATAATTAGGCCCCTGAAAGGCAGCTGCAGTTTGCATCAGTGAGGTACTTCCCACTGCAAAGGTAACACTTTTTCAAGATGTTTTGCATGAGTCGGACTTTGCATCATCAAAGCAATTTCCTGCTTGGAAATCTTGCAGTGCTACTTGCCATAATGTAGCATGATTGTGGACCTATGTACACAGTACTGGCATTCTTCTTTCAGCATTAGTATGTGGGCTAAATCTTGTTGAAATGAATTCTGCACAACAGAGCACAGGATCGTTGTTCTCTGTACAGCTGGCCCTTCTACCATATACAGAAAAATTGAGCAGGCAGGCAGCTGAATACAAGCCAGTAGACAGAAAGTATAATTGCTCCTTGAGTAAATGCACAGCTCGTATGGTACAGTCAACTCTGGACTCCAACATCTTCCCTCAGTCCTTAGGAACTACTACCTGGAAGGTGACTGAAGAATGTAGCTACTTTTATGTATCACCTGTTTAATTTGGTGTGAATGTGTTATGTAAACTCAGCCAAATTTATCTGTTAATTCTGTTGGGATGACTCAGTATAAACCATAATAGAAGGGTCCATATTAATATCCAGAAAGCTCTCTTTTCTATATTTAATAAAATTTAAATTTTGTGTGTGTCCACATGTAAAATTAAAAATATTTTATTACTTATTATTTAAATGCCTTCAATCACAATTCTGAAATTAGGATAATATGTAAAAGGCATGACAAAAGTGATCAGCCCAAAGTGGAACACAGTAGCACAGAGTTAAAAGGTTCAGCGAGTTCAACTAAAATTTAAAATCAAAATAACACATGTTTCAAAATTCATTACCTTGGCGTATAATGTAGCATTTCAGTTCCTTTCTGTCAAATACAGATGTATATCATTGAATTTACAGTAAACAAAACCTTAATGACCCTAATGAAATCATCACATTTTATATTTCAGTAAGTAAGGTCTCTTTTAAATCATGCTCCACACCTGGGGACTTCATGGTCATGCCTATGTATTTTCTTGACAAGATTGTGGAAGTCGTTTATAATAGAGTAACAAAGTTGGTAGGGACCTTGGAGGTGTTTTAGTCCAATTTCCTGCTCAAGCAGAAAACCTTATACCATTTCAAACAAACGGTTGCCAATCTCTTCTTTAAAGCCTTGGGATTTCCTAACAATCAATTCAAGGTAAGACGTGCCCATATCATTGTTTAAAACTGCCATAACTGTTTCACTGCCATGGACTACTAGGGTTGGATTGCTCAATCCAGCCGACTAATCCCTCTGCTCTGCTTCTTGTTTCTGGCATCCCAGCCCATAAGGCAGAAGGAGGGTTTGCTTTAGTTGGAGTACGGCAGTAGAAACAGCCTCCTGATCATTCGCTTGCAGTGGTGCATGCCAAACAACTTTTGGAGTGGAGAAAATCATCCCGCAGGGTTACATTGAATAGGATTAGGTTTACAGTTCTTTTAAATATGACATGAGAAGGAGGAATTTTTCCCATTGGTAAGAAAATATCTTTGGGAAAAAGGATTCTTACTTGCTAAGAAAGGACAGCTCATTTTTTTCTCTCTAATATAAATGATACTGTGGAAACATTAGGATATGCCTGCCTTCTGGCAGCTCTCTTTTCTGACTTTTCCCTGTTGGAGGCAGCACCACATCACTCCTTGCCTCATCAGGCAGAGAAGAGATAGAGGACAATCCACAATATGGGGAAAAATTGGTAGGGGGTAAAAGATTTGTATAAACTCCTGAGGCGTAACACTGAAGGTCCAGCTTGAAGCTGAATAGCCCTGCTGCCATAATAATTGCTACTGGAAGAGGCTGTGGGGTTCATTTCTCAGCTTCTGACCCATTGTTTCCAAGTGTTTTTAACACAAGTGCCCCAACCTGGCATCCCCAGATATGCTGGGGTTGTAACTCCCAGAATTCCCAGCTAGTTGCTTCTCAATGTCCCATTCTTGGCTTAGTGTCATATAAGAAATTGTTGGGAAGGAATAATTCAGATAAAGTTAAGTGAACTGATTTCTGCACAAGCACATTTAAAAGAGACTATTTCATCCCATGAAGCTCTCATATACATTGATTTACCTTTTTTTTTCAAAAAATGGAGCATTAGAATAAAATATTTAATTTCCTAAATAGCTGCTATGCTGAAGGGACACAGGTAATCATCATTAATTCTGAACGGGGAAAAAAAAACCCTTTAGAACTTCCAGTATACAACTCCTCCGTCCTATTGATTTCAGAAAGACTTGTGTGCTTAAGCTATTCTGAATTATACCCAAGAGATATCAAATGTCTCGCTCTAAAGGGCTGAAGGGTCTGAATTTGTTCCAGAACATCAGGCATTAAGAACATTCACTTGGTTGAATTCATTCATTTCCTATTACCAGAGGGATGCAGTTGCAATGATCTTTGACAATAAAAGCAGTAAAATTACTTGCGGTATCAGAAAGACTCATACGTTTATTATCACATAAATTTGAACGGATCATAATCCATTTCATTAGAGGCTAACTGCCACAAAACTCTTTGTTGTGTTTACTTGCCCATAATGGAAGGTAATGAATGTTCTTTTTAAATCGCAAACCTACTAACTTTCATAGCCCAGTCAAAGATAATCAAAGCCCCCATTTAGTTTTTAGTCCTATCTGAAAAATGTGGAGCTGTGCTTTGTTTCTGGGGGGGGGAGGGGGGAATGGATAAATAGTGACACAGAAAGACAACTTTTTGTGACATCTTCAGCAAATCCTGGAATGTCTGACTTCAAGCTAGTATGTAGGGAGACTATGTGCCTTACTTTATAGAGGATGCTGAGAAGGTCAGTCTGATTCCAGTCCAGAGAATTTAGAAAAAAGGAGCCTTGAAGTTGTCCATCCATATACAATACCTGCAGTTGCTCTATGACACAATCTCTACTGAGCGTATTGTATTTCTATTTTTTATGATAGTAATATATTTCACATGCATCTCTATACATATACAGTACATTAGTGTATACTGATCTTATGCAGATGTGTTTCCTTTTTCATACTCCCCCCCCCCCGNCCCCCCCGCCCCGATAATCTTTTCCTCTTTGGGACATCTTATTCGTATCAGAAGATAAGAACTCTCTCTCCTCCTTTCCAGTGATGCCTTTCAGTTTTGGAAGGTGACTTGGAGGCAAGGGAGAAGATTCTTCTACTGGGCCTTCCTGATCTCTTGTCTTCTTCTGTGTTTAATCAACTGGACATGCATCTGGTAAATTGGCATGGAGCCTAGTTCTGGAACTGAACTCTTGATCTCAAGAAATTCACCAAGGGTTTGTTCATTGACATTGTTTATGGGTTGAACTTCGAACATATTTTAAAACCCTATGTGTTCTAGTCACAGGAAGAAAAACTGTTGGTTTTTCTTAGTTTCTCATTTTTACAAATATGTTCACATAAAATATTACATATATTTTGGTTCATGTTTCTGCAAAACAGACTTATTTTTGCAGTTTTAGCTGCAAATGATATTAGATTACAGATTTAGCTTCTTGATTATGGTTTTTATTAAAAAGAAAATTAATATTTGGCCCAGCCATACATTTTATGCATCACATGTGACTCACACATTTCTGGATGTTCATTCCACTTTGAAGATTTAATCCAGTAACTCTTTTTAAAAGCAAATTAATAGTTGCAATTAAAGTACACAAACCTCTAACACTTACAAGCATCAGCATTGTTCTGCTGATGGTGCTAAAAATACACCATCTTCTTAAAATACTTAAAAATGCAATGTTCTCTTGGATATGTAGTGAGTAAAAAGTCTGATATGAAAAACTGCCTTATACTGAATAAGGCTAATGAAGCAAACATATGTTAACAGATTCATTGGGAAATAGTATTACAGTGCTAGTGCTTTTAAAGATGCTACCCTTAAAAGTATCATAATGGTATATTCACTTTCTCTTAAGCACTCTCAAAAAGAGAGAGAAATACATATGTAACTTTATGCCATACCCTCATAGATGAGGTTTTCTGTGCCTTTACCCCCTCTTAGAGGAGGGGGAATATGTACCTATTTGCACACAATCTATGTCCTATATACTGTTTTCAGACTGTTATTTTTCAGAGTAGGATTTTAATGTAATTATCGTAGCAGAATTTCTGTTTAAAAGGAAGTGAACAGACAAGAGCATTAGATTTCATGAACGTATTCCAACACTGTACTTGTATGAACTGTAATTGTCTTAGGAATGTTTAAAATTCCTTGTTGCTTGGAACAGAAATTGTGTATTTAAAAATATTTGCTAGGGATACCTTAAAAGTCCTTGGTGTAGCATCTCCAGTCATGTTATGCACAGAGACATGCAGAGCCAGCTCTTGCCCCAGTCAACTCAGTTTGAAATAATTGCTTCTGTTATAGAGAATCCTCATGGTGCCAGAAATATATGTAATCTAAAATGTGGATATGTGCTTGTGTGTGCACAGCAAGGTCCCTGTAAGATGCCTGACAAATCAATGCTGGCTGAAAGTCATGGATGTTATGAAACTGTCTCAGGCCCAGTCAGATAAGTATATACTAACTTTATTCCAGTTTATTCAGGATGTTTCCTAGCCTTAACTCAAGGACTTATTTCCTCATGTAAGTAAACAGTGAACAACATGCCAATGTCACTATCAGCCATTAACCATTATGAACTAGGAGGACAGGAAACAGCAGCCAGGAGTTTAATCCAAATAACTTCCATTTCATAGGCCTTAATGACGTTCCTTAACTGGCTATCCTCTTACTTTTCAATTTTAGCCTTCATCAAACCTAGTCAGGTGCCGCCATATTGGTAGGGAATCTTGTACTGAGTAAGGCTATTAATCAACAATTTAATGAAGTACCACAGTTACAAGAAGCCAATCTCAAATAGAGGATCCCAGAAGAGAAGATGATCCAGGCTTAAGACTGAGGACTAAACAAGGTTTTATATTGCATGTTGAGGTCCATGCTCTCCAAAGTGTTCAGAATCAGGATTTCGTTTTCAAACAAGATTTGTGACTTTTATGGAATGAAACGGTGCCTTAAGCATTTTCATTTTGCTGATTAAAATTCCTTAGCCTCCCAAAATGGGGGGGGGGAACAAATTTGGGGCTGATTTTTTTCTGTGCTGCTCCTGAGACCACACAAGTATGCTGGTACACTGCATGCAACTCTAAGGCTATGTTTTCTCCACCCTTCATCTGAGTAACAGATATTTTGTGCTTAGGCCTAATTGCTGTTTGTTCTGTCTTTATATCCTTTTTTTTTTGCAATTTGTCCATTTTTAATTCCATCCCAAATTGTTTCCAGGTGTCATTAGCCTTTTATTTTGGTCTTTTTTTAAGGCCAATATCTGATAGCTAGGTTGATATACTCCTACAGGCATATTTAAAACATTCCATAAGTTATAATACTGGACATAGTTTTGTCTCCTCAGTTTGTACACAACTGTAAGTAGTTCAAAAAAAAGGATTGATTATTGAAGGAAGAAGCTGAACAACAAAGGTGTATGGAATACACTCTATCTGTGAGATCTGACAGAGTTTCAGCACATTGCTTTCACATAGCAAACTATCTAGTGAAGGCATATCACACCATCTGAATGAGTCAAGTGAGGCCCAGGTTCTCTAGATTGACGGATCTACTAAGTTCTGGGCATGAGCAGAGGCTGCTCTCATTGAATAAAGCCACTGCAATTCACCTGGATAGAATCTGGGTGACATTTTGAAAGGAAACTGAACTAACTACAGCATGGGTGTCAAACCTGTGGCATCACGCTGATGTCACGTGATGTATCACAATGTTTTTTCACCTTCACGGAGTTGAGGTATGCATGGCCTGTGCATGACACATCTGGGCCCCAGGCCACCAGTTTGATACCCCTGACAGGAATTGAAGTATAACTTCACTGATTTACACCACCACTTCTGCAAATCCTTGATGGAACTCTTTCCCAGCCAGATTTTATATCAGATGTCAGAAAACTCTATTATGGAGATGGAAAAAGATCTCCCTCCCTCATGACCTCAAAGATAAAGCAGCTGATCTCATTGAAAGACAAAGAATGCTTACTAAACATTCCTTGTTGGCATGCTTTGTATGGCAAAAGCTACTGAAGTATTTTGTCTCTTGTGGCAATTGCAACTTGTTCTCCCCTGTTAATTGTTTACTCAAGTAGGATGCTTACACTCAAAGCTTTCTCAAAAGCAGGCATCCTTTTGAAACTCCCAACTGTTTGTTCTGTGGTTACAGAAATTGGATTATTGCCCCACATAAAGAATGTTTACAACATGACCTTTTTCAATCCGCATTGTGGCTTTTAGTTCATCAGAAGTGTGGCTTGCCATAATTTCTTTTATAGACTTGATTTCAATTGAACTCAGTTTCTGTATATGCCAGTTAGTAATCTGTACCTAATGATTGACTACTTAGGTAATCATTGCCCACAAGTTGCAGAAATAAAGTCTAATCAATGACTGGTTGAGGAAGTGACCTTGTCTGATCTGTGATGCAAGAAAGGAAATGACCAAATGAACTAACCTTTTCACAGCTGAATTCTAGCGAAGAGCACAAATGAATGAATCAGCACTTTAGATCAAGTGCTTCGGAGTATAGTAAAGCTCCCAAGGTTGTTACATCCTTTTCTTTTTTCTTTTTTCTGGCTTGATGGGGGAAATTTTGTTTCACAACTCAATGTGCTACTTGGCTACAAAAGGCACTGAGGCAAATGTAAAAATGTATATTTCTACAATGGAACTAAACTTCATTCTGAGATCTTAACATTTAACTGTGATCACTTCATGGCTTACTGACAACCCAAAATCTCTTGGAGAATCATACATGGTCAGAAGTGGGTTGATAAATCTGAAGACTTATTGTCAAATTGGATTGAACATGGAAGATTTATGCTCAAAATTTTCCACAGTATTTTTTTTATTAAAAGCAGTTACTTCCCACTATTCCATCCACATTAGCAGAGCAGGCCAGGGAGGAGAGGGATGGGAAGTTCAATTCCCAGTTCTATTTTCCTAATTTAAAACACATGAAGAGTGGGAAGGCATTTTGTGGTGGTGGAAATTGTCTCAAATTTTGAGTTAGATATCTGCTTTCCACCCAAAACCAAGTCTTCTCTAATAATACCATACACTGAGTAGTTGTAGAATACTTAATGAAGATTCTCAAGGATAGCTAAACCACCTCTGGCCAATCAACAGGGAATAATTGTCTATGAGAGTGGAACTTTAAAAATGAGATGACACAAGATTCTGGGAGAGGTTGAGAATGAGACCCAGTGCTCTCTGAAAAACCCATTCCCACTCAGTGTTGGTTCCTGTAATGTAGTTCCAAAGAACAAAATTGTTTTCAATCTGCCACTGGAACCTTACCAAAAATATTGTGGGTAAAATAATCACAGAAGAAATAGTTGAATAAATAAACCACCCTTCAGATCTGAATTAATTGGAAACCTATGGGGAAGCTCATCAAAATTTCACTGAAATTCAGATGTATTTTCAAGGCTGTATTGGATAAACCTCTCTTCCTGCCTGTAAGCCCTGGGTGCAAAGATGGGTCTTCCATAGTAATGTTATAGGAATCCAATGTATAAAAGGGGGAAGAGCATTTCAGACAGAAAGTGCCACTGTCAAGAATGCCTGTCCATAAGTACCTTCCAGATGTAAATACACAGTTTGGGGAGGGTGCAATATGAGTCCCCTGGATAATCTTGGCAAATCTGTAGGAAAACTGCTAGTTATTCCACTCCCAACTTTAACATTTTAAAGATTTTTGTGGCAACAAGAAAGTCTTAACTATGAACTGATCTGTAATTCCTTGGCAGTGCAGTTCTTTCTGCATTGTGCAATACTGCGTGGCAAGTGCCATATTCACAGTCTTCTGATATAATCCTCAAAGAATTACTTCTAACAATGTTGGCATGTTATTTGGGAAAGTGAATGAAAAGTGAAGGGGAAAAAAGGAACATGGGCTAGAAGAGTTTTGTCACATATTTTTTTAAAGTATACATCAATGAATAATAGCATTTCAAAATGTCCTGAATATCCTGGTACCACTCTTTTTAAAAAAAAAAGTTAACTGCTCACTTTAATCAGCCTACATAAGCATTTTTTTTCCTTATGATTGGTTGACATCCAGCTACATCCCTCCTCTTGTCTTTGAATTTTTGACAGGATCTGTAGCATGAGGGATCAGTCTTCTGGGATTGGTTCCCAGAAATATAAGACCCCAATGGTTTCTTAACAGGATGAAGTTGTTGCTGCTGTTAATAATGTGGTAAAACACCAGCAAATAGATACAAAAGAATTGTGTGGAAAGGTAATTGTTGTCTTTCCTTTCATGCCAACAGAGTTCATATACAAACCATAACTGCATCCCTAGTCACTTTCGGAGAAATCAAAATGCTTTCAGACAGGGTGGCATGTCTTAGTCTTAGCACCCAGACTGTCTCTGCCATTTGGTGCCTGACAGCATTCATTGCGCTACGCTGCCATACCACTTTCAGGATGTGACATGAGAGATGAAAGGCTGCTCATTTTCCCCCAAGACAATATTCGTCCCATGAGTGAGGATTATTTTATTAACTTGCTAACTTTCTGCCAGGGATTATAAGAAGCCATTTCTAAATGTTGCTTTTGGCAAGCACCAATATTTACTAAAGAAGTTCTGCCAAAGTCTCTGCTTGGGTTAAGTCTTGTACATCCTCTTTTTATATTAATGCAATTGTTTTACCCAGAGCGGATGTTATTCACCTTGGGAACGGGATGTTTAAGCAGTGGATGCCATAGCGAGTGGATGTCTCACGCTTCCTCTTCCTCCTCTTCATTGGAATCAACAGAAAGGAAGGCTGCCAATCATATTTACAAACCGACAGGATGAGAAGGAGAATGGGACCTCAGAAGCAGAAACAGCTACATGTGTTTGGTTCCTGAGAAACAAAGTGAATGATGAGCATTCCTTAATACAGGCACATGCACTCCAGTCAAATCACATATTATCCAAGGCATGATTCTGAGGTCTGAAGCAGGGATTTTTATATGGTGGGGGGGGAAAAATACAGCAATAATACATTACATTACTGGATACCTTTTCATTATTCCCATGTCTCCTTATGCATACCCCCTCAGGGCTGACCTGATAATATATTATGGTTCAATGTTTGCTTTCAGTTAGAAATCTTTTTCAACACGTGGTTTTCATATGAGCCCAAGTCTTTTCATTGATGGTGGGCTTTCATAATGGAAAAGCCATCCATAGACAGGCTGTTGCTAAACTCTCGGTGAACTTCTAGAAGGAAAAATGGGGAAGTGTCATGTTTTATTAAGCTATAGAGTAGGTAAGTGGTAGAATATTGCCTGCTGTACTACTTTTACTTGCCACTAAGATGGTAGTTATAAATTCAGCTTTTACAGATTTAATTATGGAGGTTACTAACATCTCTGTAAATTAACTTGCTAACAACAGTCCCTATGTTTTTCCAAGCCATATACAGTCAATCAAGAACAACGTGCAATCAGTTTCTCTCAGGATATCAAGTGGTTTTTGTTGAGTGTCCCATCTTTTTGCCAGGGTCATGTTAAGTCCAGTCTTTTGTGAAGCTTAGGTTGTTGGGTATCCCTTTCCCCTAAGAAAACAACAAGCATAGATAAGAGGATAATAACAGATTTTTACCATGCCTCTCTGATGGTTAAATATTGAGCATTACAGCTGCAACTAAGGCCAACATTTCTGTTGCTAAGTGAATTTTGCCCCATTTTATGACCTTTCTTGCCACAGTTGTTAGGTGTCAGATGGTGCTCCATTCAAAATCC
>AZIM01000447.1:618173-629268 GCA_000516915.1 Ophiophagus hannah | reverse complement strand
GTTCCACTGAGAAAGTAGCTGCTTGTGCCCCCCCCCCCCCCCACACACACTTAATACAATAGGGTAGCCACATGAAATGCAAAATACCCACCTCCTTTTGATACTCCTTTTAGTTCATCAGGCTGGCCACCCTGCTTCCTACTGCGTAGATTCTGTACTGCTACTATGAAAGTCTATGGAGATTCTCAGTCATCCACGTCATGGTTGTCCCAAAGGGGCTTTTTCAANTTTCGCTTCTCATCCAAGAAGCTTCTTCGGCTCTGACTGGATGGTAGGGAATGGAAGGATCAAAGAAAAACCAGAAAGTCCAGTTGCCTCTTGAAAAAACACTCTGGGTGCTACTATGAAAGTTACCTTTGGAAAAGAATGGAATACCATGGATTAAGCTGTTGCATGAGACTCTTCAAGCATGAGGGAAGATTTTATTTGTTTGTTTTTTGAATTTTCTTCTGGGTGGCGGGGGAGGGAGGATTTATTGGAAAACAGTAATGCAGCAAAGTCTTCCAAGAATGCTGTACTATTATATTCTTTACAGTACAGATTCAATTTTACATTTTATTTATTTACAAATATTTATATGCCACCTCCTCTCTGGAATTCTAATTTAATATCTTTTAATGAATGAATAAGACACAGCCCAGACCCTTACTATTTTATCCTCCACTTTGTGCCTTCTTTTGCTAGGAATTTCTCATTTCAGTGGAAATGACTCATAGCAGTTGGACTCTAGAAGCAGAGTCCGTTTGCTTATATATTTATTTCTTAGAAAGTGCCTTCTGGAGAAGATTGACCATGTTTTTACTATTGACCTGATGTGACCCAACATTTTTTTCCAGTGCAATGTTGGGTCGAGGAATCATTACCTAGGTTTAATGCATCAGGGGAGGAAGGAGGGGGGTTAGAGTGTATGTTACAATGCAGAAAGTCAGCAACTATGGGACATGAAAGTGATGGAAAGTTTGTGAAAAGTCCTTCTAAGGGTCATCTTTTCAGTAGTCTATTTCACTGTTCTTTCCTTGCACCTTCCTCCTGAACTCTTAAAACCTTTCCAGACTGTTAATTATATGCTTGTAATGTTTAAACACTTTGTATATCATATTTGCAAATTCAGAGTTGTGACCTAGACCACAAAATTAATGAACATCATTGTGCAACTCTTGTCTGACTCACAGAGCAAATGGGTTTGTTTTAAAATGCATTTTTTTTAAAAAAAATCCTACTATATGGAGGGAAGAAGGTTCTTACTGGAAATCCTCAGGTAAAAAGCTTGGCGGTCATTAGCTGAGAATGCTCCAGTCTTAAATTTGCTCCATGAAGCATGATTCTGATTTATATTTTCCTCTCCTCCTAAACAGGGCCATTATTTTCTTCCTTTGAAGAGCCCTAAAGTGAAAGGTTTGGCATATTAATGTGATGTGTATGTGATGTGATAAAGGAGCAATCTGTGTGATGTGGCTAGGGAAAGACTATATGGTAAATATAGAGTACAGATTATTAATTTTGGGCGAGAGTCTGAAAATCCATGAAATCCAACAACAGTAGATTCTATCGAGTAAAAGATTCTATCTTGTTAACATATTTCCATGCAAATAAAATCTGCATCTGTAACACATGGGGAGTTTCTCCTTCACCTTGATATCATTCATTTTTCCATTTATGAACATAAGAATGCAGAATGCTGTTCCTACAGTAGAAACAGAGTTAAAGTGAAAATAATTACATAGCTGGAACTTGTTCTCCAGCAACTCAGACAACTAACTCTGATACTGCAAATCAGAGATAGTTATTCCATTTCCATAATGATCAGCCAGATGCCTACAAGAAGCCTTCAACAAGACATGACCCAAGGGTACTTTTTCAAGAGGCATCTGGATTTCCTTGTTTTTCCCTGAAGACATTTCGCTTCTCATCCAAGAAACTTCTTCAGTTCTGACTTCAACAAGACAGATTTATAAAAACATCTTCTTACTGATGTTCCTCAGCAATGGGTAGTAATAGAATACTGTCTTCAGTAAATATATAGCCATCATGGTTAGAAGCCATTGACAATTTTTTGTCTTCATCTAAGTTGATGATCATCGCTACATTTAATTATTCTTGTGATACAGTTTATCTTCACAAATACCAACCAATGAATAATACCAGTTTTGGGAAGCTGTGCTTTCAAACATTGCAGATCAGTTTTAGCAATTCCAATCTAGTGGAGGTTTCCATGGTAGTTACAGTGCAGGCAGCTACCAGCACTGTTTTAGTGTTTGCCATCTGACGTGTTAGATGATTAGACTATTTTTGCCAGTGAGCAGAGATTGCCCGTCTGTTTGGAAATGCTTTGTTGCTTTTTTTAAAAAAATAATGATAATCCTGGAGACATATGTTAGAATATTCATAGTAAAACATGCCTGCGGGAAAAAGAAAGAAATGAAATGAACACGAAAGGGGGTGGGAAGTCCTATAAGTTCATAACATGACAGCTAGAGAATAGATATATGTTGGATTATCAGGACATGAACACTGTCCATAAGTAGCTACTGAAAAATTAGCAAGTCCAACCCGGCAAAATACTGAGACAGGTTTTGCTCCTTCACTTTAAACTCTATCAACAGCTTTAGTTAAGAGGTGCTGTGGGAGACCGGTGAAAATGTTTCAATTTTTTTTTTTTTATGCTAAGTGGGTATTATTGAGCAAGATAAAATATTACTGGAAACTCTGTATAAAAATAAAAGACAAATGCAGATTAAATCAAAAAGCTACTGACAGCAAGAACTGTTTTGGAAGATGGCAGTGTTTGGCTCATATGTACGTGCAGAACATTTTCTCTATAAATAACAAAAAAGATTGAGATGTTCTTTTAATCAAAGATATTGCACCATATATAGCATTCTGGGGAGGGGGGACCTCATTCAATACATAAACTCATTTAATATTGCAGAGGGACAAACTGCTGGATCATATTCAGACCAATGGACAGCAACAGTAAAAGTCAGAACAAGTAATGAAAGCACTAACAAAAAACATGGCTAAACTGCTAAACCAGAGTGGGCCCCGCTCTGTCAGTGTTTGACAGCTAGTTGGATTGGCCAGGGGGTAGCAAAAGAATAAGTAACTGATATACAGCACTGAGTTTGGAGCCCTGTTGCTCTCCAGACAGGGACAGACAATGACACACTGCCTCAAAGAATTTCTTAGCCCTTTCTTAACATGGACACAAGAACCATTGTCTTACTATTCCAGGGAACAATTTAATTGGGGTGGGGGGGTGGTCAGAAATTTCTATTTCAACATGGGGAAAATGTTTGCTTTGGTTTTTTAAAACAATGGACATATAAAGGGACAGGACAGAACAGGACACGACAGGACAGGATAGAACAGGACAGAAGAACAAATTTTCCTGATGACTAGAAATTCTTGATCACCCCTGGATCTTAATCAAAGTGGGGAACAAGCAAGAATTGGAATTATAGTAAACTAATCAAATTGATTTGTAAAATTAATTGCAATGTTCAATTTAATTTAGAATATCAATCCAATTTTATTTCAGTGGGCTAAAATCTCTCACTTGGACTTGATTGGATTCAGATCACTAAAAAGCAGGAATATATAAGGAGAAAGTTGTCTAAACTGGGTCAAATAGGGCTGAATTAATCAAATGTACAGTATTCCATTTGATTTGATAATTTTTTTATAGTCCAAATCAGTCCAAACTGCTTTGTACCAATTGCAGTATAAAATGTTGGCATTGGTCTACGAAGGATACCTAGTTCTTGCTTTATTTCTCTACCAGCACCCAATGGTGAAAAGGCACACCATTGTTATTTAGCTATTTTGATTGATTTCAGCAGGGCAATCCTAAGTTTTTAGTGGCCATATTTGGCCCAGAGCTATTTTAGGAGATATGATTTCATGAGTAGTAATGCCAGAAAAATAATTCATTAGTTTTTAAACTTCAAGGAAATCATATGATCAGAGTGGCAGGTTTTATTCATAATGTTATAGAAGGGGAAGACTTTTCAGGTATACAGGATCTGCAAGAGATGTTGAAGTCAATTGCTATGAAATTAGACTGATCTCCTAAGAAAATTTCCCTCACTGATGTGCCTTTTTTGTTACAATTTTATTCCTGGTTATTCTGATATGCTTACCCATCCCCATAATTATGTTTGTTGGACTAGAGATGAGAAACTAAACAAGTGCAAACAAGACTTTAACTTTTATCAAGGATTGAGGCAGCTGAATTTTTCCATGCATGATATCAAAATAACCCATTATTGTCTGTCAGCTAAAATAGGAGAGCGAGAGAAATACTCACTATTTATCTGTAGCTAGGTCATCACAACTCTTTCTATATCATCTTCTTTTATGGGAAACAGGATTATAAGAAACTTCCATTACAAGAATGGAAAGAGAAATGTGATCCTGAAAACGAATCAACAGAGGAAAAATCACCTTAAGGGTTGCTAATGCTAGGTGGCAAAACTGTTACAAAAAGGGCATTTGATGGATGCTCAGTAATTGGAACTATTATGCAGGCCAGATCAGATGGTCTTTTTTAAGCTAATGATAAATGTCATCTTTGATGGTAATAATGATAGTTGTAATGTCCATATTAAGACAAGCTGTGTTACATTTCTAATATAGCAAAGCAATTTCTGATGGTTGATTATGACCCAGTAGGAGATCCAACTTCTGATGCCAAATAATAGCTTACCAGCTGTGGGAGAAAAGTAGTATAGAAATCTGTATTAGGCTTACTGTGGTAATGAGTGCATCACTGCGAAACCCACATAGTCAGCCCCGTTACTCTTGTTCACTACATAACAAGGCGGAATGAACTAATTTAGTGCCACAATCATAGCTCATGGATCTGACCTCCCACAGTCAATGCTTCAGTATCGTAAGCATTTCCTTTGCTCATGGTGACTCATTCATACCTTAGTTGCTTCCCACTGGGATTACTGCAAATGGACTCGACATGGAGCTGCCCTTGAAAATCATTTGGAAGTTATAGGTCCAGAATATAGTGGTGCAGGCAGCTTTTGACATTTTGTTGCACCCACATTACAACACTGCTCTGCTGCCTGAACTGGCTTTCAGTGGGCTTCTGGATGCAATTCAAGATGCTGATTGCTATCTATAAAGCCCTACATGACACGGAGCCAGCTTATTTGAGGAACTGCCTTTCTTCTTCCCATTATTTCTGCCTTCCTCATCAGTTCTAGCAGAGAAGGTATTTCTGAAAACCTTCCATTAGAGACAGGCATCTTGTTGGACTTGGGAGTTGTGGTAGCATCTGTCCAGTAGAACAACATCCCTTTGGAAATCCATATAGTTTTTTGTAAGGCATTGAAGTTCTTCCTGTTCCCCCAGGCATTTGATTTACAGTAGTGGGTTAGGCAAGTTCTGTTTATTAAAGTTGTCTTTATAAATTGGGATTATCGTTTTAACTTTGGATATTGTGGTTTAAGTTGTGGGATTGTTGCTGTTTCAAATTTGCATGCTGCCCAGAGTCTCTATTGTGAGATTTTGGAGGGGGAGGGAAGACATATAAATAATATCCAGCAATATGGTAGTGTAAATCATATAAATAAATACATTTTATAAAGTTTGGGGTTTTTTTTAATTCCAAAGCTGATTCTGTAGATGTTTTCATACAAATATACAGTACATATTATACTATATAATAAATAAGTAAATATTCTTCAGACATGATCTAAGGGATTGGGGAGATTTAACTTGAGAAAAGTTTCCTTTTATAAGACAGAACTACAAGTACCTATCTATCAATTCTCTGCAATGTGCAGAGAATTGGTGGTAGGAATATTACATCTGCTCATGTCCACTTATAGGAACCCCAATTAGCTGATACTTTTGGAAAACGAATCTCTGATTACAACCATGCAAAAATTAAAACAATAAGTTCTGTGTACACAACTTGAAGTACAACGTGAAGTGCACAATATAAATCCATGCCAACCAGAAGGATGAACAGGATGCAGGCCTTATACCCATTACTAGAAGGGTATTTCTCAGCTTGGGTACTCTTGCAATATATGGACAAACTCCTAGAATTCCCCAGCCAGCAGACCTATTGCTAAAAATTCTGGGAACTGAAGTCCTCATATCCAGAAATTGCCAAGATTATAGAATTTTGTACCACAGTATTCCACAATTTGCCTTTCTTGGAGTACAATGCCTGTCATATCAACATGCATGCCTACGACTCTAGAATGAGAGTAGAGTGCACTGCTATGATTTTCACTACTACTGTAATTAATTACTACTGCTTACTGTGCTTGCTTCTATCAGTCTCACTGCAACTTCTTTCAGCCTGGGAATATGTGAGTTACAATACTTTAACCTCTTCCCTAATTTCTTAATTGTCTTTTGCTAATAGTGCCTCTAGAAATAATACTGTTTCATGTTATTGGGCCACACCCAAACTATGTTCCAAAAAGAAGTTGGTTGATTAAAGGGGCAAAAAAGAACCAGGGAATAAAGATGGGCCCATTACCCCTTGAAACTGTCTGAAAATACTCATTTTAAAAAATCTCCATACCATGGAATCATCTTAAAAATTCTTCTTGCGTAGGTGACAAAGGGTAGATGTTTGGGGAGAGAGATTTGACTCCAGGGTGAGTCAAATCCCCTTTTAGCCTTGTAGCCTACTCATATATTTCCTTGTTCATTTCCTTCTTTAAAATAGAAGCAACCCTTTCTATTCAAGTTCTATTCTTTTTATTCAAACACCCAAGTTGGCTTAAATGTTCAAGTAAGAGAGAGAGAACATTGAAATGAGAGTATTAAGCACACTAGGGTAAGCAAGACAGAATCACTCGGCCTCCTCTTCTCTCCAAAATTATTGGTTAGGGAAGAGGAAGGAAGGAGGCTGTGTAAATTGCTTTGCCCCGTCATTACTTTACAAGGGAGGGCCCTCGAGATTCAAATAAAATAAATAAATAAATAAACTGCAAATGCAATAAAGATCATCATACTGGCTCTCTGAGCGCTCTCTCCAAAGGAATTTAGGGGTGCTCAGTGATATAGCCCATTGAAAAGTTTCTGTTTCACAAATCAGGAGATAAATCTACACTGGAACTGCCTACTGTACGTCTTATGTAAAAATAGCTCAATGTATTTTGGGTTCATCTTATTTTTAGAGATTTTGCACTTCAGAATGTGAGAACCTTTGGATCCACAGCAAAGGGAATGATTCATGCATTAATGATGCAGCAGCAAGACTAAATCATGTTTTCTTCTATCCAGGTGCTTCATATCCATGGTTTATGAAGAATGGCAGCGAGGTGAGTTTCTAGGCTTGTGGTATGTTAGTATTTGCTAGATCACCTTGTGGTACAAAGAACTGAGGAAAGCAGAAGGAAGAGCTATTCTTCTCCTAGCTTCCTGTTCTCCATAATAATAATAATAATACAGATAAGAAGGATAAGGTTTCTCTTTCCTCGAGACACAGCTTATCTCCTAAAAAGCTTTTTTTTTTTGAAACTTTTGTTTCTATCAATGGGGTGACAAAAAGACAGAGGGGGGTGGAAAGGAGTATTTTTCCACTGTTTCAGTAAAAGCATTTATGCAGTCATACTTTGGGATATTTACTAATCCTTTTATAGCAAATTAATTGCTTTGGGACATTTTAGACTGATCACTTTACCTGGCTATTAAACCTTCTTTGGATGGAATGGAAACAATGTGCTCTTTGCCCTGCTTTACGCACTCTGACTGGGTAAACACCAAGATGGCTAAATTGTGTCAAAGGGGAACGTGCTCACCTTAAAGACCTGGGACTAAGGCGGCTTCCAGCATTCAATCTGAGGCACTGCCAGGAAAGGCAAAGCAGCCATATCTGAACCACAGCAATCCCCCCCCCCATTTATTTTTATTTGATTGAGTTATTTGATTTGTCAATCGCTTACAAAATAATAGGTATANNTATAAACATGAGTAAGAATACAGAAAATTAATGCAGAAGTTAATGCAGATTAACTTCCTAGGAAAAGAAGGCCCTTCCCCAATCAAAGTTCCCAGGGTGTTTTAGTTCTTTCTAAGTACCAGGCAGACACTAGAGAAGCTCCTTTCCAAAAATTTCCATTTCATTTCCCCTTTCTGCTCCTCTTTTTCCATTTTCTCTACCCAATGGTAACCACCATTTCCAATATGCATGGGGTTTTTTGGGTGGATCTTTCTTCATTTTAGGGGTGTGGAGGGGGATAAGGAAATGAAGCACTCTTGCTGATATTTCCACTTTTTCCTATATTTGATTGCAGTTTGGCTACTCAAAGATCCATATTCAACTTACTATCAGTACATATGTCCATTACCGTGACATCAGAATAATGATAACTGCATTGTGATGTCATCTTTGAAAAATGCAATTATGTATTTGAGGCTTGATGGCTTGTAAACATATTTTAACAAAAAAAAATAGTCTCTGAGGTTGGCAGGGGATATAATAATATCTTTGACAATACAGAAAGGGCAGCAATTGACTGTAAAGTCCATTATTTTATGCTGGACTTGTGGGATCTTTTTTTAGTGAATTAGGTATGTTAAAAAGTACTATATGCCATTTAAGAGGGGGGTTTTTTGTTTGTTGTTTGAAATCCATTAAAAAGGAAAAAAGCCAACCACCAAGAACCATAGCTTTTTTACAGACTCCCCACATCCTAATACAGAAACTATTCAAGTACAGTTTTTGCCTAAATTGGAATGGAAGTTACTCTTTTTCTTTTGGGTCCATGTGAAGCATTTTCCTAATGTTGCAGTCTGACTCATTGGGGAGCATCTTGGGAAACTTCTTTCATGTCCCTCTGCCATCTCTTCTTTTTATTTCAAATACCCGCACCCTCATGCTTGGTGCCCTATTTTTGAAAACATCTCAGACCACAGCCAAAATTTGCAAGTTTCTTTGTAGGTGAGAAACAGAAGTGGAAAGGAACTTAAACAGGTTTTGATATAAACAACGCTAGGTAAATAAGCTTCAGATTTTGGAATTATATTGAGGAAAGCACTGATAACTTTGAAAAAGCCCTTCCCTGTCACTCCAGGTCCTCTGTTCAGAGCTGTCATTGTGTTTTTCCTTGGAGATTAATATTTGAAAGATAAAGAGGCAGATTAGAAATGGTTGTTTGCTCTGTTTAAGCAAGAGTCACCTTGTTCTGTTAAATCACCAGGATGAAAAGGAAAAAAAAAGAAAGGGGAGAGAGGGAGGGAGTAAGGTGAGTCAACTTGCCAGGTAGCAAGATAGGAGCCACTTCAGTTCTCTGTGTTCTCTTTAAAAAATGCAGAAACGCACAATTCAGGGGGGGGGGGAAACCTTGCCCTTGAAACAGTCTAACTTCCTATAAAAAAAACATGAACAACCACTTCTAGTTTCCAACAGGAAGTATGGGTTAATTCAGATGTGAAGAGGAAGTTTAATTTCCTGCCTCCCCAGGAGTTAGTAGCATTAACCTTCCTGTCTTTCAAAGAACCTCACTGAAATAGCAATTGAAAAAGTGATGCCTGAAACTGAGCAAGTCATACTTGACTGTCCTGTGCCACTGAAGTATGGAGGAATTCTTACTGCAAACAGAAACCAACAGAAAGTGCAGGCTAGACAAGGCATGGGGACAACATACCATGTGGAAATTCATGCCTTGTTTCACTCCAAGTCCGTGTGTGTGTGTGTGAAAAGGGCTAGAAGAATCACTGACCTGGAAAAGGGCTTCATAGGCACCTCTTCCCCCCACCCCCAATTTAATGCAGGAAGTTCTAGAGCTAAAGCATTTTCATCAGATGCTTAGGCTTCTTTCCAAAAACCTGGAGTAAGGAAGAGCCCACCCACTCTGCAAATCATTTCTTCCCTTCTTAAACTGCTCTTATGGAAGTTCTAACGTTAACCCAGTTCCAATAATGCAACCCCCAAAGTTGGGACAACAGAGTTGGGACAACAGAGAATTTTTTCTGTGATTAGAAGAGTCCTTGTTATTCCTTGTAATTCCTTGTAATTCCAATTAACTTGATTCCAATGTAGTCATTTCTTTCTTCAAACTAACAGAATGAATTCCTTTAAAGCATCTTCTTTAGGGACAGCAAACTATACATTTATTGACTGTACAATTTCCATATTCTCTATGGGAAGTACATTGCCCGAAAATAGGGCTACACATAAGATGGATGAAAGTACAGTATCCTGTGAATGTTACTTCTTGAGACCTGGACAGTACTGTTCTGCTAATGTAGCCTAAAACCACATTAGCATTTTTTGCAGCTGCATCTCACTGTTCATTATTTCATTTCCTATATTTCATAGGGCTTGGGGGTTGCTATCTTGAACTCTAAGCTTCCCCTATGGAATTCTCTCTAGGAATTAAGGATGGAGCCCAGGTGAACATGAATCAGTGCAAACTTAGAACCAGAGAAAAGGAACCTTGTTTTTCTTTCCATGAGACTTATGCAATAAATCAACATCACAGAATTTTCTCGAGAAAAAAATTCTTTCTACAGAAATTTCATTGTTTGCTTTATCAAAACAATTCCCTCAAAAGGGATTTATGCAGAGCAATTAGAAAGTTTCCTCTGCCTTTAAAAATATTCTCATCCCATTTTTCTCTATAAGGAAAATGTATTCTTTAAACATTTAATGAAAATATTATAGATTTACATTGTGGATTATTTTTCACATTACATTAAAGCAAGGACAAGCTTAGGGAAGCATAGATAGTGTTCATTAGAAGGCCTCTGGGGCATGAGTAGTTTTGCAATGCCAGCCCCAGGAGGGAATGCATTTTAGCCTTCAGGAAAGGAGTCTAACGGATCAGATAGTGTGCTATATCACAAGAAGGTTTAATGTATCAACATTTACCTTTTATTTAGCAAATAGTTACTAAAAACCATGCTGTTGCAAGTCAATAATTTTACTGCTGAATTTTAAGGACATGATCTCAAGGACTGGAGACTCCAACTTGGAAGCAAATACTTGACGGCCTATGAATTGACAAAACTTGCACTAATTTGAATTTGAAATTTGAAATGTACAGAAAGCCTCTGTACTAGCAGTGAAATTCATATTTATTTATTTATTATTTATTAGACTTGTATGCCGCCC
>AZIM01000447.1:607084-617378 GCA_000516915.1 Ophiophagus hannah | reverse complement strand
TCTTGGCAGGGTTGAGCTGGAGTCTGTTCCTTCCCATCCAGGCCCGCACCGAATCCAAGCAACGGGACATCACGGAGAGGACATCACTGATCTGGCCCGGGGTGGAGATGAAAAGCTGGGTAGATTCCCTTCAACAGTCTTTGATATGCATTCAACCTATGGCAATCTATATACACCTGGAATTTGTGCAATGAAAGAAGTGCTTGATCTAAGATCAATACAGTAGCCTAGTGTTCCCTTGACGCTATGGGCCTTGCCAATTAATGTCCAGCTTAGCTATTCTGCAGAAGGAATCTGTGAAAGCAGTTTTGCAGCACTTCCTTTGCACTGCAGAATGGGCAGTTTTCCATTGTTGGGAATTGACAGGCTTAGGAATGGTTGAGAAAGGTTCCCAATGTTTGGTTCAGAGATCACTGGTGGTTCAAAGATATGGTAGGTGGTTTCTTGGTACAGAAGAGAATGTTATATACATAGTAATGAATGAACTCTTTTGAGAATGTTAAATCATGCAAGATTTTGGTATTCTCAGCCAAAATCTCATAACAGTTCAGGTGGGAACATAAAACCATGGGCTTAGTAATTTCATGAGATTTTAGTCCCTATTATTTTTTAAAAAAACATATTGATTAATTAATGCAGATCCACTTGGGAGAGGGACACATTTGTCATGCTACAAATACTTTATTACTGAACTCTAGCTAGAGGATCTTCAAAAGCTTCTGATGGTGATGCTCCAGTCCCCATAAATGGAAAGACTGGGAAGTGCTCTTAAAGAGCACCTGAACCTTTATTGAATGACACATCTCTTTGAGGTCTTTCTCTCTATTTAGATTATCCTCATTCAGATAAAAGACAGAGAAAAGCAAGGTAAAGAAGCCTATCAAAAAAATGTGATGGGATTTTCTGGAGGTTCTGCAATTTGCCTCAATTAATCACCTGCCTTATTTATACCTACCTGGTCAAATCCTAGGTAGAAGGACAACTGAATTAATTGGGGCTTTATTTTGATTAATCAGGTTCAGAAGTCTGCTCTAGTCAGACAGTTTTAGTGTCCAAAGACCACTCAAAAGCTTGAGCTATGTTTTTTCCTACAGACATCCAACCAACCTCCTTGGCCGAGCACTTTCTATCTACGTGTCAGTATTCAGAAAAAGCAACAGGAAAATATTCCTGACTTATGGTTACAATAAGGATAGGATTGTTCACATGAGACTACTGAGTTCTATATTTATCCTGTCTCTAATTTGTCTGGATCATAAATGCTTTAAGTGTGCCTTATGCATTTAAACTGAATATGCATTAATGTTTTACATCCAACCAAGTTACAAAGGACTCACAGCTGTGTTATGCTGCATAAGTTTCCCATACTAAAGGTATGAAACTAGCTCAAATAAACAGCATTCCCTCCCACTTGACTGATTTCACCCCTCTCAAGTTGGAACAATTAAATAATCATCCTGAAAAATTATTACATTTTTATTCTACTTTTTTCCTATCTTTCTTCTAAGACACATATTGCAATATTCTGTTCACATATATTATAATAATAAAGAGGGAGGGAGGGAGGGAGGGAGAGAGAGAGAAAGAGAGAACACATTGGATGAAGCCACAATGTAATCTGGTTTTCACTTAATATGTTGTGTCATGCTGCCAATAGAGATTGCAAGTGAGGGTTGAGTAGTTGGGTTTTTGGTATTTTCTGAGCTTGCTTCTCTTCCTGCAAATGTTTCCTTACCAGACTAGGTAACATAACCAGTGCATGAAGGAGTGCTGTTTGCTGACTGTTTATATGGGAGAACTTGTCCTACCAACCCTGATTGGGGTATTATTTCCTTGACTGCTTTGTGGGTGGGGTATTGTTTTTTCTTTGATTGTTCATATTTATCTGGTGCTGGTTCCTGCTTATCTGGGTACTGGTTAATAGGTGGTGCAATGAGGAAGAGTATATTTAGGTCTGTTTACCTCTTTCCTTGATCTTAGTTTGCTTTCTTTCTTGAATGGCTCATAGATGGAACTTATCTCAATTATCTGTTATTTGTTAACGGCTGATTCATCTAAGTGCCATGCTGTAGAAATTCTGAATCTGACTTGTTCTGAAACTATGGTTGAACTTGTGGTTGAACTATGTGGGGCAACAGGCAAAACTGAGAAGACACATCCACAAACACCAAGCTGCGGTTAGAAGACATGATGAAAACTCCTTAATCTCATAATATACTGACAATAAGTTTTAAGCTGGAGATGGGGGAGTTATAGAGTTTTCCACTCAAGAAACAATTCATGTTTTTCCCCTCTTTTCTTAATGTATTAAATATGCTATGCCTTTCAGGAAATTGTTGAAGTCTTGGTTGTCTTCCTAGGCCTTGGAGACAGGGTGTTTGTGAAGTCTTCTTTTCCGTTTCAGTTTGTTTGATTTAATTCAGTTCGGTTCTTTATTGTTCTTCTCATCTGTTTTATTTTTCTTTTATTAAATTGGTTTTCAGTTGTAAGCTACCCAGAGTTGTTTGGAAATTGGGTGGCCAAATAAATAAATAATAGGCTGCAAAATGCTTTCTGATTGATATTGCTAGGAATCCTCTGTGGCAATTACACCTTAAATGTAATTGAACTCAGTGTGGCATAATTTTCACTAGACATTCATAAAATTACATTGTATATTTGCTCCCGAGGAAGTCTCAATTCTATATGATATACTTTCTATAAAAGCACACAGCGGGTACATATGCATTTTGTAAGCCAACTTTTATCAGTTGTACTCTGAAAATAATTTGTTGTCCAATTTGGAGGAGCATGATTCTTTTTATTTGGATCAACTAAAAAATAAGCTATCTCTTGTGTTTTTCAGTATATCTCATGGCAGATGATGTAAAAAGAAACAAAAAGAAAATGAAGAACTGTGGGCCAAAAAAGTATGTATCTAGGTGAGCTAATAGAATGCTTGTAACTGAGTCTCCTCCATCATGACTGAGTCATAACAAATTTTATGTAACAATCCTACTTGCTCTCTGGGTTTGACAGCTTTCTTTTCTTTGTCTTTACCTCACACACAGAGTAGCAAATTCAACAGAGTTGATTCAAACAAAATAACCTCTGATTCGGCACCATTTCCTTTAAAAATTCTAACATATGATTCTACAAATCAGATGTTAATATAATAATTGTAGATAGAATTCAAAATGAATTACTTGCACTTTAAAAAATATATAAATGAAATTATAACATCCTACATTAGCCTCAATGTGACATTATTACAACCTTTTCTCTACCAAACTCTGTTTTATTAGTAGTGGGAACTTGTAGGCCTCTAGAAGTTGCTGAACTGCTATTTTCAGAATTCCTGATCATAATTTGGTGGGCACTGGAGTCCCAATAGGAACATCACAAGCTCCCCATAGTTGCTATATCGTATTATGATAGAATTGAGGCAGGATATTTAGACCATCCACTTTTGGAATTGAGAGTGCAAATCTCCACATGAAAGCATCTCTGAAAATTTTTCAATATGTCCTCTTGTTAAAGGGTCCCATGGGGAAAAACATTTCCCCTGATCATTAGTTCTACTGTTGAGCTACTGTAATTCTACAGTTGAACCTTACTGTTAAAGACTTTTTCCAAATATTCAACTAGAATCTACCTTCTGAAATTTAACATGATTATTCCATATCTGACAATATGACTCAGCAAACACTGGTTGGTAGTGTGTGTGTGTGTGTGTGTGTGTGTGTGTGTCTGTAACATCCCTTTGGATACTTGAAAAGTACTATTATATCTCTTTTCAGTCCTTTTTCTCTAGGCTAAACCCACTTTGTTCCTTCAAGTCTCTGTTTACAGCACTTATGGGCTCCTTATCACCATCATTGCCTTCCTTCCTTCCTGTTTCAGTTTACTGTCTTATGAAATACAGAAGGAATTTGTATTGGCATGGTATGGTATTATATTATGTAGTATCTTTTGTATTTTTATAATTCTTGTCTCTTTGTGACAACTGTTCATTTTGTAGCCTTGGTAAATTAGTCAATTCATTTTCTTACTTCTAACAAATATTATGAAACTCTGTAAGTTTGAAATATTTCAATGGAAGCTCCTGTAACTAAGCAAGGATGACCTCTGTAATTAAATGGATGCCTTGTGGACTTCACTCCTGTACAGACAAAATTCAGCAGTGGACCTTGCTCTCTTTATTAAGATAGGATATGGAAAAAGAGAGTTTCTCTCTACCGGCACCAGTTTTGAACTCTAAAGTCCAGACTTTGTCATTATCTGCCAAAGGGGAGTGCAGGGCTGGCTTTCAGGAGAACTGTAAATATTGCAGACTAGCAAACTGTAAACTTGTCTTGCATGTCTAACAAGTTAAAAAGGAACGGAGTGCATTCCAGCTGGCATCCTTGCAAGCCTTCAGACTGCAGCCATTTATTCAAGGTAAAAGGAAGGAGAAGGAGCAGCAAATGAGAGTAGCAACAGCCTGAGTTTACCACTGCAGGGTGCTGGCAGACAGCAGACTTCTAGGCTTTGTACAGCCAATAAATCCCTTTTAAAAATCGTACTTTCTCACTTTGCAGCTGAAGCTGTTCATGCCGTACATCTCTAAGAAGCCAAATCCAGACCAAGTGTGTAGTCCACAGCAAACTGAGCTCATTGGCAATGTTGGCATGGTACCATAAGTATTGTTCCTCAGATTTCTCAGCTTAGTTTATGTGTTGGGTTGAACTACTCTCAAAACCACCACCACCTCTCTCTCTCTCTCTCTCTCACACACACACACACACACACACTCACAAATGCACCAAAGAGTGCATAACGAAATGGCCAAGATAACTGCTGACTGTTATCTTTTCTTAAACTGTCACTTTGATGTATTGTAGGAAGTGAAAGAGGAAGTGGTCATCTCTGTACTGCGATCAAGAACACAGCTGTATATCCCACCTAGCTAAAAAAATAATAAATCTGGCCTAGTACTGTACTGCAAATGTCATTTTAATTTTCTCCAATGTCCTAAGGAGTATTATATCAGGACCATTAAAATGTTGGTTGACTTGGTTTCAGATGTCGTGGAGTTCACTTAAGATACTGAGGAAGTACAATCTCTGGATTATAGAGGCAATAAGGGCATTGGATAAGACTGCACGCCTCTCCTCATTTGCTGTGAAATGATAAAAGAGACATCTAAAATAACATGGATGAAAACAAGGAGCATATATGACTGGACATGGGCATAGGTTCTGATCTGAATCTATACCATGATGGTAAAAATGGTAAAACACGGCACAGAACAAGTTCAAAGAAATCCTAAATTATATTGCAAATCATTATCCCAGACAGCTCTTTGGATTCCCAGCCAATGCACAACTCCAAGCTAAAATGGATGTGTTTTTCCCCACTGAAAAATAGAAAGTCAGAAGATCACCTTCCTCAAAAGAGTGCAGTTCATTTTTTTAAAAAGTTGTTCTTGAAGGGCATTTTACAGATCCAGTAAAGGTGGAGAACTATTAGGGTGACTTAATCTGAGACATACCAGCTGAACTGAAGTAATCCTGTGTTTTGCACACCAACACAAGGGCTTAAGCTTAAGTTGCTGGGCTTGTGATCAACACTAAAACAAGTTTTTAATTCTCCACATTATTTTTTCACCATAGCGTTGCTATGAACATGATTAATCTTTTGGGATCCATAAACTGGGTTCTTTCACAATCACACTTTGGCAACCGCAAACATTATCTTCAGGCTTTCCAGAGCACAAGGAGAAAGGAAATAGTTTGTTACTTTTGGCAGAAAAGTTATGTATTCTTCTAGGCAAGAGAGAGCTAGAATACTTCCATAATGACTGAATGAATTCTTCTGCAAGTCTGAGACTATTTTGATTCCAGCCCTATACCAGTGCCAGACACCTTTAAAGGTGTCTTTCACTTCAGCACAATTAATCCTCTGCTTCTCCAGAAAGTTTTTTTTCTGAAGTAAACTATTTTATTATACTGAACAACAGCAACAGCAGTAACAACATGGAAATTACTTTATAGCTATGCTTCCAGAAGGAAGCAAACACTACTTTACCTCTAGCTTAAAAGTCTATTCAAGTGGGACAGTTTGCTGAAGGAGAACTGGGAAGTTGTGAATTTTGTCTGAAAATTTAGACAAACAGTTGAATAATGCCTTCATTATGAAATAAGAATCCAGGAGGAAAGTTTAACCATATCTTAGTTTAGTTTCCCAAGTCATGTATTTTATTCTAACCATAGATTTTTGTGCCACTGTACACATTTTGTATGTTTTCATTTTTACGTAAGAAGCAGCAGCCTAATAATGAAGATGTGTTACTAGTTTCAAAATCCCCAAAAGCTTGCCAGTGCTTGGAGACTGTAAAAAGTGTAATTCAAGACATCTGGTGAACACCAACACTCCTAGGCCTGCATTGGGATCTTCCATTGGCTGCTGTGCTGTTTTTTATATACAAAAGGTTAATCATTCCTGCTCCCCTTCATGTTTTCTGGATTGCTCTACACCATTAGGAATAGATTTTAAAATTCACATGGCCACAAAGATCATCATCTCTGAAATTCAATAGGGAATTATTTACTTAGGTGGCTAGTAACAATTAAAAACATTAAAAAAACATAAAAATAAGCAAAGAACCACATAATACCAGGAACAATAACTCATATATCACATATTAATGACTCCTTCAATTTGAGTTATTATGGAAATAATAAGTATTATGAATTATGAAACTCCTGTTCACAGCAACCATTAGCCTTCTACCAAGTGAGGAATGTGGAAGAAAAAAAACCACAGTAAAACTAACAACAAATCCAGATTTGTTACCAAATGTGTCCCCCAAAAGGAAGGTTGCTTGGCTCTTTCCTGAAGATACCTCTACATTATGGTTCCTTGGGCTGCATCTTGACACATTCCAAGACAATGTTCATTTCTAGTTTAGGCATGAGATGAAGTTTTTGAGATTTCCTAATTAAGAATTAGAAAGAGGGGATGCATGACTGGGCTACAGTTGAGTCTTGTCCTGCACTGAGAATGGACTTTGAGTCAAGGAAACATCTAGTCTTTGCTAGAAGATTCTCAATGCCTGGTCTCTTTTAGGTTGTTCTGCCTACCCCAAGTGGCTTCTGGTGGCTGAGCACTCCTTGCTGTCTGACATGCCGCATAGAGGTAGTAGGATTCCCTTGAGCTGAATGGACCAAGTTCCAGTTGCAGGTTGAACTCATTGAGACTGGGATCAAGAATGTGGGTTGGATGCTGCAGTTTGGATCTTGCATCAAGTTCCCTGAGTGCCTTCACTTGATTCTCCTCCTGGCTGGAAAATATTTCCTCACATCGGGACAAAACCCTTGTCACAAGCATTCACAGAAACACTCATTGATTGACTTCACACTTTACATTTTTAGCTGCACATTTGAAAATATAGAGTGTATAGCAGGCCACAGACTGGAAAAGATTGGGATTTGGTGAGGAAAATCAGCTGAAGCAGATTAACAACTCTCTATGCTTATTGTGGCTGAGTCATAGGCATATGGAGAGGTGGGCATATTTAGTACATTTTTCCTGAACTAGAAATAAATTATACAGTGTTCAGAAATTGTTCCTGTATAAGAAAAAGAAAGCTTAGTTGTCATGCCCACACCATAGATCTGAGAGACTCCAGTCAATTAAGATGAAAGAGATGTAAGTAATATGATATGTAGGTGGTAAGACAGACTCACACATCTACATGCAACCCAACAGTCGCAAAAGAACCAGATCAAACCCTGGATAGCTGGAGCTAATTTATGTGGGTTAACATTTCAGAACAATTCAGCAATTGTTCTACAAGACAAGGGTGGGGAATTTATAGGTGGAGGCTGTGAATATTATAGAAGACACTCTTACTTTTCTGCTAAGGATTTGAGTACCGGTTCAACCTGAATGCAGAAATAAGACCTCTGAACAAAATAATGAAATATCTGACACCTGAATGTTAAGGAAATGTTTTTGAGAAATAGCACTGTGAAGTGGTGAATAATAGGCTGAAGAAACAAATCCTGTTTTTTCTAATTTACTAGTGAGAATATTGCTTGGTTTCTGGTCTTGGTATGCATCACGCTCCACATTTAAGCTTTGAAGATATCTTTTTAAGGAGGGGGAAGGGAAAGAGTCTGCATATGGATTGGCATGTAGTTGCTTCCCCTCTTTCAGCCCAACTCACCTCACAGGGTGATGGTGTGAGAAAACTAGGACTAGGAAGGAGGGTCAGGTATATTCACAGCCCTAAGTGATTTGCTAAAATAATAACGTGGGATGGGGGAAGGGAGCAGGTGGGGCCTTTTGGAAACTTTTGAGCAGAGCTATTGAGCAATACTAGGGCACTTCCATGAGAGTTTTATACCATTTTAGGATATGCTCAGGAGCTCTCTAATTTCACCATGTTGGGTATGATAAAGAACTGCGTTTATTTGTTTGTTTTCTATAACCACCCATCTCAGTGAATGATTTTGGGTGATTTACAATAATTTATGTCTAATGCAAAGAGAGGGCAGCCCATTCCAAAATAATGTGAATACTATCCCTTAGTCCAGTGTTCTATTTAGTAACATCTTTCAATATCTTGTCTAGATTTAATTTCACTCATTCATTCAACTCTATAATTAGAGCTATTGATATAAGTGGGTGATTGCAAAATTGTCAATGCACTATAATTTCACTGCCACAGTTATAGGGACTTTTAAATAAAATAGAGGCTTCTGGCTTTGCATCCATTCATGGTAACTTCCCAGATTTTTTAAAATAAATCATCTGACACATTGGAAAAAATGGAGGATGCGGTTAGCAGTTTATTTTATTTTATTTCCTTTTGGTATGAAATAGGTGTTTTTTTTATCATTTCAAAATCAGGGATTAACTCACAGGGATTGAGGTGCTGCTTGAATAATGTACTTTATGTTCTTCTGTTACTCATCCCTCATCAGTTTGATTCAAATCATTGATTTCTCTCAGTTCCATACAATATTCTGACTTGATACAATTTGAATTGATTCAAACTGAAATTTAGTTTAGAGAAATGTATCTGTACAACCAACTGTGATGATTCAGTTTAAGGGGGTGGGGAAATGGAAGCTCAACTGATCAACAGATAATCAGAGTTGGAAGGGACCTTGTAGGCGGGAGACGCTACACCATTTCTGACCTGAATTGAATTGTCTTCAACAAAATTTCTAAATCAAATCTTCACAGAGTTTCAGTGAGCACTGACTGATTTGTGATGGAAAACATGTGCACTGATTGCCTCAAGATATTATTTGTGTCTTCTCTATGCTTCAGGATTAACAGAGGTAAAAGTAATTGCAATTTAATTTTAAAGAACCTGGGTGAAGAACTGGATGATAAAAAGGATGAAAATGATTCTCATCTTTTTATCACATGTGACTTGAATATTACATACCATATACACACATAGACAATGGCTCAATTGGTAATTTTATACCCTGGACATATTTTTACATGTTTAGCACTTTAGCCAGCCCATGTAAATAATTCTTAGATTTGTTTTAGTTGTGAAATATACATGTAATATTTCTCTTCTCCTACAACCCAGAAGAATGTCAAATATAATGGAAACTGATGAATTTGACTCTATGCTGAGCTGCAATTATAACTCTTTGCTAACACTAAATTAAGAAGATACTCTTATGTTTACTCAATTCACATGTTCAGTTCACTTAAATCATAGCACTACCATAACCTTAGGAGATTATTGATGCTGCTGTGCTGCTTGATACAGTCATGTAGAAATGAGGATGGGTAGGGGTACATCAAATGGACTAACCCATAGGATTGAAATTTTGGGAAGTTGTGGCTGCTTCAGTGCTGCCATATTTTTGTTGTGATCATTTTATCCTCATTTTCAGTGTTCCCTAACATCTTCCTGGCTCTTTACATAATCTCTTACTCACTCAATCCCCCATCTAAAGGAAGGGAAGAGGATTTCTGGTGCTTCAGCTTCCCTCAAGGAAACTCAATGGGAAAGCCAGCAGGAAGTTGGAGGCTCCTCCCAATCCCACTGCTTTTTTTTTTTTCCTTTGCCTACCTTTGGTCATTCTGCTTCTCGGTTTAGATAAGCAAATGTCTCTGAAATAATGAGCCAATGGATCAGGGGTTGTCTAGTGCTATATTTTAAATTTTAAAATGGTAACACAACCTTTAATAATGTATGTATATACACAGGGTGGGATTCAAAATTTTTAACAACCAGTTCTGTGGGCGTGGCTTAGGTGGTGGGTGTGGCTTGGTGGTCATGTTATTGGCTGGGTGT
>AZIM01000447.1:528477-541033 GCA_000516915.1 Ophiophagus hannah | reverse complement strand
GGTTTGTGTTGTTTTTACTTTTTATAATTTATAGGCATTTTTAGTTTAAACAGCATTTCCTCCTTTTCGTAACTGCTTGTGGGGGAGTTTTTTGTCTCCAGTCAAGGATAGTTGGAAGCAAAGTGAAGGAATAAAAGGGGCTTCATTGTGACTGTTTATTTTGTATCCCACCCTGGGTCATCACAAAGTTTGTCTTCCCACAGATATTGAAGTACATTCACTATCACTGTTTCTTATCTCTTTAGCAAACCTGCAGTTCTCATTCTGGAATATATCATTCATGTACTTTCTATGGTTGAGTGGGCATAGTAGAAACCAACGGGAATACTATTTATTCCTCCTATTTTAAGCCAAGTATTCATTCATTTGAATTGCTGACTAGATGGATACACACAGTGCAACATTCCCTCTCTTTCTGCTAGTTTTGAACAATTTGTTTCTTTTGATTACTTTAAACCAGTATAGCCAGTATAACCGTTTTGGTCTAATGGTTAAGGCATCAGGCTAGAAAGAGGAAGATCATGAGTTTAAGTCCCGCCTTAGCAATGAAAGCCAGCTGGCTGACTTTGGACCAGTCACTTTCTCTCAGAACAATTCTCCTCACAGGGTTGTTGTTGTGGGGAAAATAGGAAAAGGAAGGTATGTTCGATATATTCGCCGCTTTGAGTTATTTGTGAAAGCAATAAAGGAGGGGTATAAATAAATGAAGAAAAAAAAGTACAAAATTACATTTATGGGGAATTATCCCACCAGTTCTTTTTGTCTATTAAATCATTTTGTCTTCCTGTTCTAAGAAGCTCAGAATACTTTTATTTCCTGTAGTCTGGGCATGAGAATCGGCTAATATTCTGATTTTTTTCATGCAATAACTTATTTCAGCAATACTCCAACTTCCTTTATTCTCCAGAGCTGGCAGGATTCCGTTTTAAGTCCTCATGATCAAACTTGCTATGGATTTTAGTCAAACAGATCTGTACCAGTTCTTATGAAGTGAAAGCCTTGTCAGCAGTCTGTCATCCAGATTGTGACATTTATCAGCAGCCTATGGTCCACAAAGCCAAATCACTTCCATCAACATCATTTCCAAAGTGAGTCACTAATCTTCAATATTTTTCTTTCGCTTTCATGAGCTGAAACCATAAAATATTGCCACCTTAGCCCAGGTTCTTGAGTTCCTGCCCTAGATCAAAATACATGATAATTTATTTCCTTAAGAATCAGCAGGAAATGGTAATTTTCAGTTGATATGGTAAATAATAGAGATTGTTTTGTCATCTGCCAGACTATGCTGCTGGCATACAGCAACTTAACAAAGTGATTGGTCTTATTGGCACATATTTGTTTCTGTGTTTGTACTCATGTAAAAAAAAAAGAGTCTACTACCATCAGTCATCTGTCTTAGTGTAGGGTACACTTGCATTCAATCTGCTCTTCAGAAATCTCTTATTCAGTAAGAGATTAACCTTTGGAAAGCATCCAGAACAAATAAAGGTAAAAAGCAGAGGATTATTTACAAAACAGAACATCCATACTAACTCCAGTAAAAGAAAAAGCTGAGTACAAAATGTATGAAGACAGGCTTTCTGAATTAACATTATGTTTGACTTAAGCAGATGTTAGAATGATAAACAAAAATAAGCCCAGTTAGCACTTGAATGGGAGACTATAAGCCAAAAAATTCTCAAGGCTATAGTCCAGATTGGGAGGTTGCAAAAAAAAAAACCTCCTGTAAGAGGGCAATGACAAACCATGTCTATATTATTGCCAAGAAAATTGAAGTCACCAGGAGTTGAGGTTGATTTTGGTCTAATGGTTAAAACATCAGACTAGAAACCAGGGGACTATGAGTTCTACTCCCACTTTAGACACGAAAGCTGGCTGGGTGACATTGGGCCAGTCATTCTCTCTCAGTCCAACACACCTCACAGGATTGTTTTTAGGAAAAATAGGAGAAGGAGAAGGGTATAAGGTATGTTTGCCAATATTATAAAAATATTAAAGGTAGGTTATAAATAAATAAAAATTTTTTAAAAAGACATCATTGATTAGATGCCATGGTAATTAATTATAATACATGTTTTGTTTCACTTTACGGCAATCAGACCACTTTGGATTGATATTCTATTGTCTCTTATTCTAAGCTAGACTAGGTCATGTGAACCATTTCAGGAGGTCAACAAATTAATGTCATGGTCTGGCAGCTTTTTCAGAAAAGCTGCTTTTCAGATTTCTTTCTTTCTTTTTCCCCTGTAGACATTGCATACAAGGAGAAATTTGACAGCAGCTAGATTTTTTTCCCATAATCCAGTTGTAATGATCTGAGTTTCATTTATTGAATTTCTATCTGTAATGTAATTCTAATTCTCCAGCAATAAGAAAGTAATGTTTAACCAAGAGCGTAGAAGCTCTGTGGCATTTTAAATACATAGATGAAGCGGACCACCTATTTCAAAGTCCTCCTTACATATTTTCTTCTAGGTTTATATGCATGTCTTTTTTTTCCTGTCATGAGAGCTAATGCATCCCCTCATAGGAGGGAGATGTGCCAGATCCACTTCATATAACTGCAGGGAATAGGAAGTACATGTCAGTCAATCTCGCACCTATCAACTTCCTCATTTGGGATAGAAAAATATTAAAGCCCAATTTGTTAGGCATCTTCACAGTTGCACATCCTTGCCTTTATGGTATTTTCAAGCCTTGAAACCCATAATTTGGGGGTCAAGAGAAGAACCCACAAGTAACTGAGAGGCTATGACTGCAATCCAGAGCTTCATGTGCAACACTTTACAACAAATACGTGCCAGTCGTTTATAAATATAAAGTGTTGATTAGCAGAACTATTTACATGCTCTCAAGTCTTCAGGGCTACAAATGAAAGAGTGTGTGTGTGTGTGTGTGTGTGTGTGTGAAGTGAAGGAAATCAAGCCTGCTGCCTTAGAAAAACCAAGGACTGAAAAGTAATGCTTGTGTTAAAAAACATATTTTTCACTTTTTCTTTTTTCAGTTAAAAACTTAGAAGACAGATCCAAAGTCATTTTTTTTTGCTGTTCTATGGTTCACTGTTACATATCAAATGTGGCTTGTTGTTATAGGTCATGCATCAAATGCTATTAAATATTGAGTGTCTCCATGCAATGCTACATATCAAAATGTTGCAAAATATGCAACCAGCAGAGGAGGGGAAGTGAGGACCTCAGCTCAACTCTTAGCATTCCTAATCAATGGCCATGTTGCCTAGGGCCACTGAGAACTGAGACCAAATACTCTTCTGTATTACAGCATGTTTCCACACATTGACATCTGCTATTGGCCAGATACTATCAAATATTATATATACCATAAATATATACCAAACAGAATTTCATCTTTAATGTGGGCCAGTGGGCTTCCAGTGGAAAAAGTGACAATAAAAGTTATCTTATTGCCCGGTAGTTGAGATAAACTGACAGATCACGTTAAATATAGACCATTGTCATGTGTTGGTTGGCAGATATTGACTGTTAAATGTCGGACTCTATCAAATGTTGATTAACACCATATATTAGTTGATAGACACTGAAACTGCCAAGATTGACTGGTACTGAAAAATAAATGCTGAAAGCCAGAAACAGCCATTCATCCACAAAACAGTCACTGCTCAGAACTTGTCACTGAGAAAGTTAGAATGACAATTCATTGTAATTCACCGCAGAGACAATGTTTCCTGAGATGTTGAAAATCTGATGGAGAATTTATATCTAGGCACCAAGACCATTTTTCAGCAAACACGAGGATCTTTATGTTTCTTTCTTCAAAGTGGACTGCATGTTTCAATGTTCTTTTTAAGTCTGTCTGCTTATCCAGCTCTCACTCTCCCAGAATTTGACGAGAAAAACATAGGAAAGAAGGTAGACTGAACAGGCTGGGTTGCATCAAGTTGGAAAACCTGAGGACAACCTCATCTCCTGCTTCTGAATTCAAAGACATGCTAACTTAATAATGTAGTTATTTCTACCACCACCACCACACAAGAGACACACACAAGGAACAGGCCTCTTATTAATCTACATGGAACTGAAAAAATTGAGTCCGAGCACCCCTTATCTGGCTTCACCTGCTCCAGACTTCCCAGTGTAATCTATTGTTAGGATTGGAAAGAATTGTTCACAGTGGGAATTGTATCTCAGTATCTATGAATAAAGAGGAAACAGGCTACAATAATATCACAGTGACTTTCCATAAGTATTAACACGGACAGAATTGTTGGAATCCTACATTACTCTAAAACATAGTGTGGTCTGTCTGGTTTGGGTTTAACATGTTGGGTGAGTCTAGCATCGTAGTTTGTAAACTGTGTAATTTAAGGTATAAAATAGGTGCATGCTCAGGCAATTACTGTTTAGCTAATAAAAAAAAGTTGGCACACTGTATAAACCAGGCCTTTATAAACATATCCCATTTAGAGATATTTTCTTACTTTTCTTTTGAAGAAATTCTCACACTGAGATTTTCTCCATGGAAAGATACTTAACCCAACCACGGAACAAACATGGCCTAGCAGCAACTGTTTTTGTGCTGAGCTCTCATGATGTTTCCTTTATGTTCTCTACAACCCATAAATAAGACAATCATAAGTTAACCTATAACAGACAGGTTTCTTCTGTGATTCTCGTTAATATTGTTTGAAAGAAATCTTCCAGCATTCCTTATGAACATAGATATTTAACAACATGTCTAAGATGGCATGTTGCCCTCACCAAGGGCCCTCATTTCAACCATGAGCTACACATTTTCTCTCCACAGTATCTTACATCCATCAACAAAGGAGAGGGAAAGTTTTCTATTTAACTGAGATGTGGAATGGGAACCCACCACATGCCAAAATGGAAATGTCATTCAAACTCAATAAGTATCATTTCTAGACATTGTGGTCATTGTGGAACACTCTTCAAATATCTTTCACAGCAATGCCATTTTTGTCCCACACCATATTAAGTTTAGTCATGTGGTTTAACTATCCAGTCAGCAGACGATTAAAAATAGTTACAGTGCTGTTCCAGAATTCACAATCAGGTTATTCTGGAAAAAAACCTTTACTTTGCACAACTGAGGCTATTATTATCCTGAATCCTATCCAAGGATGTTTTAAGGGGCAACCAAAAGATCAACAGTAGATAAAGGAAAGACCATAGTCTTACTACTACAGTCTCTCTGAAACATGTATTTATACATATATGTGTTCTTGAGAATTTTTTTAAGAGCTATTGCACTGTGTATGTCAGTTTCCCCCAATTTCACAACCTTGAAGTATGTTCCAAAACTCTCTAGAAACATAATGGCTGAACATTTTGAGAGTTACAATCCCACCAGATCTGGAGAATGATAGATCTAAGGACTTGGTGTACAGTTCCTCCTCCAGATAAATGAATTTTGTCCACATTATTTAAAAATATGTATGTACATTAAGGTTTCTTTGATGAAGGCAGGCCAAGTTCTCATCTGGCCAGCTTCAAATATTGAAGTAAAGGTCCATCTCAATATAAGATAGAAGACAAATGTTAAATACTATGATTTATGGTTGAGCACATGGTACAAATTCAGCCAATTATAGCATATTTAATAATACACTTTAATTAAACCATGACTCAGTGAGATTGTCCTTCTGTATTCTTGTTAATTTTGCAAAATTATTTGTTTATATCATTAATATCCCCCTTTTCTTCAACAGATTTGAGCAGCAAAACTACCAAAATTATATACTATGAAACTATAAATCCTTCCATTCTGCACCATTCAGTCAGAACTGAAGAAGCTTCTTTGGGTGAGAAGCAAAACCTCTTCAAGGAAAAACAAAGAAAGTCCAATTTCCTTTTGAAAAAGCACCTTTGGGACTTCTATGAAACTACATATTTGTAGTTTCATAGTAATATATTCTCTCAAAATTCCCAATTTAATCTTTAAATTGATTAGGTTTACTGCTGGAGCTAAACATTTTACAATAGAATCTTTGGCAAGCATGCTTCCTTTCTTCTTAGTTCTACCATGCAGCCAATTAAACCCTGCTATTTTTCTATCCTCTGTATCAATTTTCTGCTCCATCCTAACAGATTGGTTTCCTTTCCTTAAATGTAACCCTTAAGGTGGCTATTGTGATGACAACTGATTTTTGGATTGCTGCTTATAAATCTAACTAAGGAAACAGCCATTGACAAAGCCAGATCTGTGGTGCCAGACATCTGGTGAGGCAATTTTTATTTACTCAACTGCATTTGTATCTTACTCTTTCATTAATAAGTCTCCTGAAAGAGCTTACAAAGACAATCCCTGCCCTCCTACTTAACAAATTATGACGTGACACAAAAGAGATGGGTAGAGAGGAGGTGGATGGAAATAGGATTAGCTAGTTTTTAGGCACATTTCAGAGTGGAAAGTTGGCAGATTTTTATCAGTCAGTTGAAGCCCTGAGCATCAGCAATGAGCCAAAATTCTTCTCACCAGCTGGGCAAACAGTGAGCTTCTTCAGCGCTTGTGTAAAGCACACTTAAGCAAACAAGCAGTGACTGTTAAGCATACTCTTGGGTCACCTAACTCCAGACAAAAATATTGGCTCTCTCATCCATTAGCCCACAAGCAGTCAAAGCCTTCAGTTATACGGTCTGGACACTTTGGGTTAAGACCTCCATTTTGTTGATGGCTTATGTGGGCCGATTTGCTATTGTCATTGGATGGGACCCTACTACTGCACAAATCCATCCATTCTGCACCATGCAGTCATAAAATATCAGTATAAGATGGAGGGGGACAGTTTAGAAAGATACCATAACGTAGCAAATATTTTTCCTTTTGCTATTTTATAAGAATTTTCAGAAAAAGAAATGATCAGAGTCCTCCTCAATTTAGCACACACTCTTCAATGGTTTCTTAGCTGGGGGAGAGATAGGGTGGAAGTAGGGCAAAAGGAATGGTTCCCAGTCTCATCTTCAGAAATGAGTATCAAAACCTACCACTCAGCATGTTTACTGCTTAAAGTAGTCTGAATATACACATGGTCTGACAGGTAGAAATTGAAGAGGTACAATTTTTCAAAGTCTAGAAATAGCCACGACTATTATCCAAAGCAGCTTTTAAGCTGTAATTTCCAATTGAAATTGCTAGGCAAAGTTGCCTTGTATTCACAGGATTTCTGGCAGGTATGGACCAGTTTATACCAGACTGGTAAACACAAGCTTCTCCTGGGGTCACCTAATTTCCAGTGACATTCAAACTAAATTTGAAAGTGAAAGTGAAGTGCTAGACTCGGGGCCCCCTGTGATCACTCTACAACTGAGCTTCCCAAGGAACAAAGCTCGGCTAGCCAAGATAGCTTTCTAAAGATGTCTAAACATTCAGTTGACTTTGGTACTGAATGTTTCAGACTAAATTTCAGCTTATTTAACCAGGAGTTCATCAATATCCATCAGGAAAGTTCTTGTAAGATTGCAATCAAGGGAAACCAGAACTACACTGGTCTTGCCTAGGAAGAGAATTTGGCCAATAAGAATGTTCAGGATGTTCTTTAAGCTTTGGGTTACATCAGAGCCTCTCTCCCCAGATCTTACCACAGGCCTTCAAAATTAAGCTGTGTGTGTAACCAAATATTGTATAAACACTGACAAGCAAAGAGAAATTGGGTTGGAGTTATGCGTTAAAGGCAAACAGCATAATGCTTCTTTAAAGAAACAGGAAGCCAAACTGTCTTGGGAAACACTTTAGACACAGAAACACTGTTTTTTAAAGAAAAAATAGTATTTATTTGCAATATAAACAAAGTCCCAATACTGGGTTCAGGATATATAGGGTCACTCATTGTTTCCTTCATTAAACACAGAAAGCAAAAGCTGTCCCTCACTACCAAATTCTCGCATATACGAAGAGGATGCATTTTTATGTAGACCACCAATGGCACAGGAAGCCTTTATAGAAACCAGCTTAAGATACAGATGCACTAAAATCCCTGATAAAGAAAACTTCTCCTTGAGGTAAGATGCAGTTAGGAGATTCCTCATCTGCTTGCTCATCCATGTGTAGTGCTCCACTTTTCCTGCCTAAATGACCCAATAACCCTAACATTGATACATAAAAAAAATCATTTCAATATTTTCTTAAAAGCACATACACACACGCACATACACATCACAGTTCCATGATGTGATAGCATTAAACATTCTTCCATGTGGAGATTTATTTACTTTTGAAAAACGGATTTTTTTAAAAAAAAAAAGAATATTTAAGGGGGAAGGGGGAAAAGACTCCGTGGCTTTTAAAAGTTTGAGAGTGAAAGTGGAAAAGGAGGTGGGATAAAGGAAGGACTACACTGCAGCCAATATTTTTCCATGTCCATTCTGCCTTCCTCCCGAGAAAAAAAATAAGCACCACTTTTCTCTCATCTAGTATAATACATTAATGAGAAATATAGACAAGTCTTCTGGTTATAGAAGGCACAGCAAAGAAGTTCTCCCAAAAAGTTCTCCCCAAAAACCTCCAATGGCCTCCATAGCCTTCCCTCCCTCTCTCACACACACATACACCATTTTTTTCCCTAAGTAGTATAATCCCATGGCTTCCCATGGTTCCTATTTAAAGTACCTTCTGGTTGTACCCAAGTTACCTTCCCAAACTGGTTTCCTTCACATACTGGCACCCCAGTTCCCAGAATTGTCACGCAGCCTTAGACTAAACTAGCCTTGATAGGAAATGTGGACATTGTCATCTTAATCCCTCTGAAAAGTGCCAGGTGAGGGAAGCTGCCTTAGGAAATCTGTGCTCAAGCCTTCTACAACAGCAATATCGTTTGATTCTTTGTTCACCTCCAGGCTGCTCCTTCCATGCAATATATTTATATATGTACACACACATATATATATGCACTTGTACATATATATGCACCCATTGTATATAAGAATCAAGTGTGCCAGATAAACGCTAACAACATGAACAGCATTTTCATTGCTTTGGAAGCTGGAGTGATTTCAGGCCAGCTGGTGATGTTAACAGTCAAAAAGGTTGTGTGCTGCAACCAAGAGCCTCCAAGCGTGCTTTTACCAGCTCTGGGTGGAGGTTATATGAGATGTTATCTCAGGTAATATTGAACAGATTGGTGATGGATACAGAATAGGATGGGATGATTTTTTTTTAAATCAGATAGCACATTGGTGCTTAGTCACCTTGGCAGAGTCAGTGCAGAAAAGATTATGAGGGTGAATATGCTGCGGAGGGGCATACTTTACCAACTGGCTCTCATAAATCATGAAAACTCCAGCTAAGATGCTACCCAGGTATAGCAACAGGTCTTTCTTGTGTCTTTTCTCCACCCCACCCCCAGTAACATGCTAGAGAACATATTGAGGCTTTACAGAGTGTGCAAAATGCATTTGGTCAATAGAAACATTTGAATTTTTTCCTCCTTCTCTCTCTTATATCTAAAAAACATAAAATTGAACACAAACAGAATAAAATACTGGTTTTGCAACCTGGTCTGTACAAACAGTCAGGAACGTACATATTGAAAAAGAACTTGAACCCAAGAAAGAGTATAAGATTACCTCTTTTTAAAAAAAAGTAAACTGGGATGTAAAACAACAGTCTCAGGCCAACACTTATTGGTCAAGTTTGCTAAGTGCATGAGTCTTCTTTACTTTCCACACCAAGCCAACCCACACTGATCCAGTAATACGTGTGTGTGTGTGTGTGTGTGTGTGGTACATGTGCATGAGTGTACTGTATCAGTCTCTACGCACAATTAGAAAAGAGTTATTGCCAGTAACAGCTGCAGTCAGAATGTCAGGCCATCCGCCACATGAAATAATTCCGGTGAATGAGAAATAACTCTTCCAAACCATTTGGATTCGCATCCGAATACTAATAAACGGTGCACACCTTTTCAATTAAGCAGCAACTAGGTAGATCTGCTTGGAGAAACCAGTTGTTTCAAAGCTGACTGGGGGAAAAAAACTTTTCCCATTAATGAATTTGAAATGCTCAAGAGAAGCTATTCAAGGCTTGAAGTTCCCCCCAATGAAATCTCCTTCATGTGGACTCCAATGTGTTCAGCTGAAACAAGTTGTGATTGGTTGGGGTGGTAAAATACAGCTGGTCCCCAGGCGAACGGTTGTCACATGGACTGTTGAGTCCCAAAGTTCTTTCAAAGTCCAGAAGCTGTCCCATAAAGTTGAAATTGGGGGAAATGTTGGACTTTTTCCTTTTCACAAAATCGTAGGCATCATTCAGAGACAAATTGAGCTTTTGCATTAAATAGGCCACAGTTACTGTTACAGACCTGCTAATGCCAGCAAGGCAGTGGACTAGAATGCCACACTTCTTGGAACGAGCCTCATCTGCAACAGGAAGGAACATGTGAGATTTCTGAACAACAAAAAGGGAAAGGTGGGGGGTGTTTAAAGCAAGGGTAGAATTAGGGTAGTTTAACTTAGATTAAAGCTTATAATAAATGCACTTTTAATTAAGCAGTTTTTCTTCACAATTCAATGTTCCCTTGAGTCTCACATGCTGCCTAGATGCAAAAACAATCAGATTGGTGTAATCAGGACAGTTAAATATTAGTTCATGCTGTCTTGCCACATAAAGACGTAAGCAATTGATATAATTGGAGATGATAAAGAAACAAGCCAGACATATCTTGAGAAGAATGACAGAAGTTACAATAGTTTTGCATCCAAAGTTCCTGGAACCTTTTAAAGACACAGCTTACTTAATCCTTGTTTCTGTTTAATATTAATCAACATTTGGCTGGCTGACTTACAACTAGTTAAGTTGACAAATGTTGCCATATGAAAAAAAAATAGTACTATAAAGGAAAGAACTTGAGTGGAATAGTTTGTTTTTTCCAAATAAACCCAACCAGGTTCAAACGTATGTTAAAGGTCTAAATTTTGTTTAAAGTCTTTAAAAGAAATACAATGTTTTTCTTTCATTACATGTTTCATTACATTCAAGTAGATAGTAGGACTTAAAGAAACTAGGCTCCTACTTAAGGGTGAACAGTTTTAACAGGCTAAAAACAGTAGCAGTAACTGAAGAATGTTAATTATGATGTCTACACATAACAAATACTACATCCCAATCCTAAATATAGTTATCTGATATCTTTACAATAAAGTAAGGATAAGACTGCAACTCCATGCATGTTTCTCTATATTTAGCTTCAGGCAACTGTTACCTAACATTTATTTTAGCTCAGGCAACAGGTCTTCCTGTTGTTTTCCTTTGCATATCTCAAATCTACTCTGAAGGACCCCAGAACAGATGGAGAGTAATTAACAATATATTCTACTGATGGGACATCATTGATACAATATATTCTTACACACATTCACTGATATCAACATGACTATGAAAGGACACATGTTGAGGGATAGATTTTATGCCGGGAAAAAAATTGTAATTTAGCTAAAGAACAGAATGTGAGAGTTTATAAACTCTATGACACCGAAAAAAATTTAAGGAATGAACTTGTTGTTTCATTTCATATCATGGTCCAAGACATTAATCAATGCCAGACCACTCAGCATTGTCTTCTAAATGAAAAAGTTTCTCCAAATATGTGCTAGTGTTCTATTTGAACACATTTTTTTCTATTTTAATCTGTAATCATTTCCTGTTCTAAAAACCAAATTGTGGTTTGCATAGGAGAGGATGTTTTGACTAAGCTAGTATCTAAATACCACATTCCACAAACAGCCCTTTAAGCAAATACAAAACTTTTGATCAACTGACATAATACAAAAACAAAGACCAGCTTGCATCTCTCTGGAAAACAGTATCTAAGCCTGCACTTTCTATAAAAATATGAATTTAGAATATATGGAACACCAGGAAGAACACAACTTTGATTTATTTACATTTAACAACTGACTCAAGCATATGTTGCTGCTACAGCAAGAGCCCGGGGCTGGCCAGTGGCTACATTATTTGTAGCATATGTAATGTGGCAGATAAACTGCAGTACAATTGCAATTTCAAAAATGAAATGGGCCAGAAATATTGAAGGGGAAAACTCAATTTTTAAAATAAAATTCTCACATTTTACTTTCTGCTTCAATGTTGGGGCCAATAACACCTACAGTTTAATACTATCTGGTTCACACGAGAATGCCCTCAGGTGACTTTTACATGTTAATGAACCAATATATGTACCAAGACTAATTTTAATGATCAAATGGTAAATGCATAGGGGTGTGTTTTGTTTGTGTGAGTCAGAGCCAAGTTTTCTTCTGTGATTTTAGAGCTGTTCTGAGAACTTTTGAGGTTATTTAATGTGAACACAAGAAATGGTGGCAACTTTGGTAGGACACAAAGATTCCAATGGTATATACTTAGCAGCGTGGAGAGATTCCAGGACATATGAAGGTGAAGAAGGAAGCTACTCTCTTCTCCTAGGTAACTCTGACACAAAGTATAATCAGCATATCATGGAACCACACTGACCATATAAGCTCCAACATTTAGCATGAGTAAAAAATCAAGACATTGGGTTGGAATTGATTTTTGCCTGAAATATATTATTCGGGGGGGGGGG
>AZIM01000447.1:423720-441330 GCA_000516915.1 Ophiophagus hannah | reverse complement strand
TGCAAATTATTTCTTGTCTGTTATCTTTTGACAAGTCTCGCACAGTTTGGCAAGGCTTGTGCTTATCACAGCTAATTATTTGGCAGAAGCATTACAAGGTTTCTGTTCTCTTTTGGATTTTGTTTGATTTGTTGGAAAAGGGTGTGGTCAGAACAGGCAGTCCTCTCCATCTCTTCTTTTGAATTAAACAGCTATCCACAAAGGAACGCCTTTAATTTTGGGCAGGGGTGGAAGTTGCATTGTACCAAGTCTGGAATATATGGTGAATGGGGTAAGAGAGGAATTTTGTTTGTAGTTAGATCGTAGATGGCTCATGTTATGTGAGGTTAGTGAAGTCATGTTGCAGGAACACTTCCTTCTTGTGCTTCAGAACTTTGTTTAATGATTGTTTCAAAGTTTTGGGTGTTGCAATATAACACTCTAAATTGATAGTGTTCCCACTATATAAAGAAATCCATATGAGTAATACCATTTGCTTCCCCAAAACTGTATCCATAAATTTTGATGCTGGGATCTGATTTTTTCCCCTCATGGTTGAAACTATATTATCATATTCCATGGACTGATACTTCTTTCTAGATCATAATGAAGAGGCCATTACAATATGAGGCTATCACAATATGTGAAGAAATTCCTCCTCTTCATTTTTGCCACATGACAATAATTGCCAGCAAATTTCAATTACCGAAGCTTTCATCTCATTATCAACATGCAAGGAACCCATCTTGCAGAAATTTCCTGATATTGAAAAACATCAGTAATGTGGCTTATCCTATGAAATGCCAAGCTTAACAATTAGTTTCTTTTGAGTGATGTACCAATTCTTAAAAAGTTCACCATTTTTGTGTATTAAACTCTTGGTTGCTATCATGGGTAATTCACTTCACTTTTGATCACATACATTAGTTCTTCCTGGTTCATCATCTTTATATTTTTTGCCCCAGTGATAGACGGTAATGATGTCAACACAATCATCACTGGTTTGGTCCAGTGATAAAGGCATTAGGATAGAAAGCAGGAGACCATGATTTCCAGTCCCAGCTGGGTGACTTTTGGCCAGTCACTCTCAGCCCAGCCCACCTCCAAGGATGGTTGTTATGGGGAAAATAAGAAGAGGAAAGTGTGTTCGATATGTTTGCCACTTTGAATTATTTGTTAAAATAATAAAGGTGGAATACAAATAAACAAAATAACAATTTGGTGAATTGCAGCTGGAGAAACTTTTTCAGCAACCCAAAATTCAATCATAGTATGTCCTTTAAAGCCCCTTGACAAACATACATTGCAGCCATTCATTTCAAGTAATGTGGTTGTTCAGTGACTCTGGCTTCCCCATTGACTTTGATTTGTCAGGAGGTCACAAAATGTGATCACATGACCCCAGGATACTGCAACCATCCTAAATACGAACCAGTTGCCAAGCAAGCAAATTGGAATCACATGACCATGGGGATGCTGCAAAGCTTGTAAGTGTGAGAAACAGTCATAAGTCACTTTTCAGTGCTGTTGTAGCTTTGAACAGTCATTAAATGAATGGTTGTAAGGTAAGGACCACCTATATGCTGGTTTTAGACAGGAGTCCAAAACTTGTAACTGGAGATGTTGGGATTTGAACTTGAACTTTCCAGATATAAGTCATACAACAGATACAGGGGCCAAAGTCAGCCTTTACCTAATGCCAGAAGGATAATGATAATGACAGATAGTTGGAAGTATGGTTATGGGATACTGCTCTAGAAATCCATTCCAGAAAAGGAAGCCTGAAGATCTCTAAAGTCGGTTTTTAACTTGTGGTCAGTTTTGTTCATCAACTATTTTTTCCTAAAAGGAAAGCAGACACATTTCATTTTTATTGTTCAAAGATGACCAGACAGGACCTGTTTTCAAGTCTCCCCATTGTGTCTTAGCTATAATTTCTATTCTTAAAAGGGAAGAAGGGGAGGGAAGGATTTGTCTACATAAATAAGCTGGCATACTGATAAAGGAGAAAGGAGTTCACTTTTTTTGAAACTGTGATGAAAATGATGCTATGATGAAAAGAGTTCCTCTTGCACTACTTTTGTAAGGTTGAAATTAATTGTTATACATTTTTAAAGGAAATGTTTTGACAGTTTGAGGGTAAATATCTTAATATGGACATTTAAGCCTTGCCTGGTAATTATGCAATTCTAATGTGTTCTTTTTCTATATCAAAGTTCTATGGAATTTCAGCAATTTTTTCTTCAGCAAAGTAATAACTTTCCATATATTTTCTGTGGCTCTATTATTCATGTGGATGCTGATATATATGTACAGTATGTACTTGTAGGAAATACAAAGACATACAGTAGAGAATACTGCAATCTTTCTTTTAAAAAAAACCTATCATCATTTGCTTAAGATATGTGAAGTGTGCAAGTAATTTTAAGCTGGTTAATTTAAATTTAAAATGACATATTTCAAGCTTCTAATCACTTTGAACTGAAGTGGTTTAAACCAAATGTGAAGTGCCAGAGAACAGCAGTTGAAGTATTTCGGAATGGAGCAGAGAGTTGTGAATTTTTCAGAAGAGTTTAGCTATTTAAAAAAAGAAGATGAGCAGCAATATTTTAACACTTTCTATATTAAAAATAATAATAATAGAATGTGTTAGGTTTCAAATGATCAAGGTTTTCTTAAGACTGTGCAAAAAAAAAGATGCAAGTTATGCACAGCTTGTGAAAAGTTGTGATAAGAGAAACAAATAACAAGAATTTAAAGAAATCTTTAGCTTTAGCGGTTTGAGCAAAACACAAAAAGTTGCAACTAACAATAAGCTAATTGAAAAAAGTTTTTTTTTTTTACATTGGATCCACGGTGTCTCTTAACCGGAATGACAAGACTTCTGTTCATAGAAAGATTTCAGAAGTAATGGATGGTTTATAGATGGAACCTGGGTGGAGGTTATTGCCATCAGTTCTTCTATTGATGACTCTCAGGTATTCAAAATATTCTGTATCCTGAATTTTCATAATAGATTTTTCAGCTGGCACATTCCTTCCTCCTGCTGGAGAATTCCATGAATAGAACTTTTCCCATAGATAGTCAGGATCTTGGCCTTTGCGTTTGATTAGTTACATGATGAATAAGAATTATTCTTATTAAAATGAAGTAGGAAAATATTTCAAACAAGTACATAATAAGCAACCCTGTGCTTCTGCTTTGTCAACTGCATGCAAGGAGAAGTTGTGATATCTGAGAATATTTAATATTCTCAATATTAGTAACAGTTAATGTGCTTTAAACACCATTACAAAGTGTTATAGGCCTTCTGCAAACATCAGCACAGAACTTACCTAGTATTCATTAAAGCAACCTCATCTTCTTTTATATTTAAATCTAAACCTGAACCTGGGGGGAAAAAAGAGCTATGGCTACTTATGAACTAAATCCTTTCAGCAGCTGCATTACTTCTGCAATTTGACAGGCATCCTGAAAAAAATGGGTTGCTTTAATGAATAGCAGAGAAATGTGCATGTGTTCACATGTTCTTCAAAGCAAATCTTTCAAGTCATTTTCATAGCAAGCAGTTTATGGCTAGTGAGAAAATTTGTCTAGAATTTAAATAGCAATATGGATCATTTTTGTACTAATCTTCCTTTTCCAAATACTATAATATAAAATATCTGATATAGTTCTCATGATAAACCGCAAAATAGACATTCTCAAAATTGAGGAGATTTTAATTCCCCCAATGTAGCTTGTTCAAAACTTATTTTCTTTATAACCTCTTTTTTAATACAAATACAAGAACAAATGCATAATTAATATAAAAGGCTAATAACAGCTAAAATAATATTACAAAAAATATCCACCCTACAGTATAGAATTACAAATATATTAATAATCTGATATTTCAAAAAAACCCCACAATATTTCCTTATAATACAATCATTACAAGTCGGTTTAGATAAAACTTTCATTTATTTTAACTAAGCATGTATGAAAGATTGCAGCTAATTGACAGTTGCTTAATTGTACCAACTGTGCTAATTGCTAAATTTTGCTTATATCTAGTGATGGGCACTAATTTTAATTGTTAAATCGGATTTACATATTGCCAAACATCCAGACATTCCTACACTTTAACTATAAGACAAATGGCGAGTCCCAATGTTCGGTTTGACTATAAGTACAGCATGTTCAATCATACTTTTAAAATTTTCCAGTGTAGTTGACATATGAAAACAATCCATATCTTTTAATTTTCACTATGTTATTGACTCTTGCTAAGAACCTATATTTAAATTCATTTTTTTTTAAAAAAAGCTACTGATGTAAAGAAAAAGCAAGGGCAATGGCCAATAGATACAATGTTGTGCCTTGCTTTCTGTAGTCTCAAGAGAGGATTAGCATTTTTCTTGTTTTCCTTTGTAGCTAATTCTCATTATCAGATTGACATTAACACATATTTACATATGTGAATGTGTAAGGTCATGGAAGGCCTCCCCCCCCCCCCCCCCCCCNNNCCCCCCCCCCCGCATATCAGTGTGGTGGAAAAGTCCTACTTTGACTTTAGATGTGTGGAGCTAAAACTCTCTGTGACTTCAGGCTTTTGAATAGGAATTCATGTCATGATGCCTCTGAAATTGCCAAACAACCTGTGCTGGCATTCAACTCTCAGTAGTTCTTTTGGGAACAATTTGAACACTGGCATTGTTCCCAGAGGCAGGGGGCATCTCTATCCACGCTGTATGTCTAATTGCTCAGCATTACAGTATGTAGATGCATTTAACAGTAAAGAGGGATCTTACTTTCTATAGTATAAATATATAACTATAAACCCTGCTTTAAAAAATAGCACCATATCTCCTCCTTTGCTAAGTGTAGGCAGTGTAGCATTGTAGGTACAAGCCTAATCTATGAATTAGAAATTCATTCAGGATTCATCCAGATCTCTTCTCTGCCACTGTCACAAAATGCCTTTGAATAGGTATTTGTGATAAGGTATCAGAAATACTTTGACCTGCCCTTAAAATGTTTTGTAAAGGAAAACAGTACAAACCTGAAGAAAATTTACCAAATAATGCAGTGAATATTTCCAGTTGAAGCCCATTTCTTAGTTGTGATTACATTTGGGCTAAATCCCTAATTCATTTTAAAGGAGTGAACAGATTCTATCCTGACAACTGCAAGTAAGCAATATAAGTGAATGCATCAATGTATTTAGGCTATTAATTAAAAAGCAAAGTATCACACACAAGCTTTACTACCTCTAGATGCAAATTTATAAATAATATCCACATATAAAGATGAGGTGCTTTTATAGGTAGTCCTTGACTTACAACTATTTCGCAATTGTTCAAACTTATAATGGCACTGAAAAAAGTGACTTACAACCGGCCCTTACTCTTATGACTGTCACAGAGTCTCCGTCATTATGTGATCACAATCCAGGGACTTATTAACTGGCTGCCTTCACAATGGGGTCACTTATGATTGCTATTTGCAACTTTCCCAGCTGGCTTCTAGCAAGTAAGCTCAATGGGGAAGTTGGTAGAGAAAGTCTTAAGTTATGGGGTCACGTGATATCTCACTTAATGGCTGCACTCCGTAATGGTGAATTTTATGGTCCCAGTTATGATAATAAGTCCAGGACTGCCTGTATTCATCTTTAGATTCTAATTCTGAACACCTTCAGATATGTCAGATATAAATGCAGTTTCCCTCCACCGACTAGATCCAACAACATTTTACAAGACCATGCAAAAATACGTATCTTGAGTTTTTGTGTATATGATTAGAAAAACTGATACAGCTGTGTATTCTTTGCATTTATATGGCCTCCATATCTTCCTTTTACCAGCTGACAGTAACTTTTAAGTTCAAAGCTCTTTTTTTCCTTCCTGCACGCCGCTTATAACCATTGTTCTAGAATAGTGATACCAAAATAACTAAAAATATTTCTTTGCTTTTATACCAACCTTGAGATCCGCTGTTCTGTTTCAAAGGTGTGGGCAAACAACATACTTTTGAAGAGGATAAAAATTGGAGCATTTTGTTTTTCTCCACTTGCAGACGTATCTGCCTCTTTTCATATTGTTTGGGTCAGATAGTCAACAATATAATAGCTACAACAAAGTATATCCCATAGCATCTTTTATCTGACAGAATGGATACCAGATAGCTCTCCAAGACAGGTAAGTAATTAAAGCTAGATTGTTACAAATATACAGTGTCTGTTTGTCTTCTCATGCAACAGTATTTTTAAATCTGAACTATTAGAAAATACAGAATTGGCTTCAGTTATTAGACAGCTTCATGCATGTCAAGGTAAGCAAGGCAATCTGGGAATCAAAGTCCACACATCCAAAACATTAGGAAAAGCTTGCAAAGCATAAGGTTGTTTTTTTTCCAGTGCCAGTTAGGTGTGCCTTTCAATTCAACTATCTCTTCCAGTTCTTTTGCTTTATTATATAGCCTGATGTAAAATGAGATCAGTTGGTTATTAGACAGATTTGGACAGCACAATGAATTATTTTGATTTTTGTTATCTCTGCCACTGCCATATCAAGTATTAAATATAATTTAAGTTGTTGTTTGCGTTACTTAATATTTTTTTAAAATTGTTCAACAATTTTTAGCAGATGGAAATCAGGCTCTTTTTAGGTGTCAATAGATACAATTCACTTGGTGCAGTTTAAAATAAGAAAAGCAATGGTTTAACTGAATTAATAATATATACCTGAAATTGTTACAGAACATTCCAGTTTAATTCTGTGACAACAAAAGAAGAAAGCCCATGCATTAGAGTTAAAGAAGGTATTCTGAATTTGTATCTTTGCTTTAATGGCTTGAAAGATAAGCTTGAGCAGAAAGCCCTCTAACATTCCAGACAAATGAGTGTCCAATCTCTTCTTAAAAACCTCCAGTGATGAAACACCCACAACCTCTGGCAAACCAGAAGTTAATTGTTCTCATTGTCAGGAAATTTCTCCTTAGTTCTAGTTTGGATCTCTCCTTGATTAGTTTTCATCCATTGCTTCTTCTGCCCTCAGGTGCTTTGGAGAATAGGTTGACCCATTTGTCTATATAACATCTCCTCGAATATCAAAAGAGTGCTATCATGCCACCGCTAGTCTTTCTCCATATTAGACTAGACATACCTAGTTCTTGCAACCATTCATTATATGTTTTAGCCTCCAGCCCTCTAATCATTTTTGTTGCTCTTCCCTGAACCCTTAACAGAGTCTCAACCTCTTTTTTTGTATCATGGTGGTTAAAACTGGATGCAGTATTCCAGATATAGTGTTACTAAAGCAGTGTAAAGCAGTACGAATACTTCATGTGGCCTTGATACTATCCCTCTGGTTTTCCTAGGCTGCATTTGAAAGAATGTGGGGAAAAAACTGAAAATTTTCAGCATTAATTAAGCAGTTTTAATCTAGTAATTATGGACCCTTGCAGCATTTACATGATACTTTATTGAATAATGTTCTGGAGAAGAGCTATGAACAATGCATTCTACTGCATTACTATAACTTCCAGACCAGATGACCCATTCTGTTTCTGCGTTCTGAACATTACACTAGCAATGTAAACTAATGTAATGAAAGCAATAAACTTCACACAGACTTTTGAAGTTCAATAATGTAGATTGGAGGGGTCAGCTTTTTGTAATGTCCCCAACTGAAGATTGCTGCTATTTTAAGGAGGGCCTCATAAAATGGCCATATTTTCTATTGGGGAGATGAGAGGAAATAAAGTTATTTAGAAGGCAAAAATAGATATGATAAGCCTTCAGAAACTTAATATACTTGGTTCCTTATTTGGCATAAAATACAAAGCATTACACTGCCACAAATTAATGCTATTACTGAAAATGCGGTTTGAGGCCATGTATGAGATATGACTATTTTTTACCTACATTTTTTATCTACTCCATCAGCAAAACTCAGGGCTAACTGTAGTTTACAATCTGTGAAGATATAATCTGTGAAACTTTTGTTGTTGTTGCTGATTCTGATTTTGTAACTTCTGGGACAATGCAACCATTTTGACAAAAGATTTCAGCAAGTATATTCTTATTATTTAGTTAAATGAATGCCATGTCTTATTGCAATCATCAATACACCTACTTAAAGAAGAATTTGATGTCATTATTTTCTGCTCCTAATATGACATATGTCTGGAGGGCGTACAGTATATGGAATAGCAAGGAATAGATATCCATTGGTAGTGATTTTTGATGGTGAAGTTGTAGCAATAGTGAGGTCCAAGGAACATTGCACAGATCTAAGAATATTACCATTTTCTCCAGGATAAAATCCAATGAGGGCTTTCAACATAGATTGCTGAAAAAACAAATTTAGAGCTGCAAAGAAGTATTGAAAAGCAGTCTGAAATACCGAATTTTGTGGGCAATACAGAAATTTAAAATTTTAATTCCTACTTCATGCTGATCCTCAGAAGCAAGCATAAAAGATGTCAGAGAAAGCAATGGACACTCATTTGAATTGTCTTTAAAGTATGAGAAAATCCTAAGTGAGATTGTTGCTCAGAAAATGGGGGCTGAAATTAGAATTAAAACTCTTGAGATTGATGTGGCTGAGAGTAGGGCTGTATCAAAAGAGAATGATTCCTGCGGATATTATGGCAGACAGAGAGAGACAATTCTCGCTCTACTTGCTTTTGACAGTCTGTCGCATAGGATGGAGGCTTTTTCACATTCTACATTTTGACAGTCCATAAAGGCTAATTAAACAAGTCTCCCAGGTCCAAATGCTACCATCCTAGGAGCACTCATTCTTCTTACCCAAATAGTTAGTATCAGATATCATGGGCATGTGGCTAGTTAATGTGATATAACACATATTGTTGGAACCTACTGAACACAGATATTACCAATTAACACATGATATCAGCAATCAGCGTCCCTGCCATTTATAGAACACTTCACATCTTCACATTCCAGTTCTCATAGCTTCAAGCCTTGTAACAATCTGAAGCCTTTATAACGGAAGGATCTGTGTGTCAGATGGAAAATTAAGATGCTGGTTGGGGAGAGGGTTATAAATAACTCATAGAGACACACATTTTACTGTGAGTGTATGTGCACAAAATTAATATTTTCTTTTGTCATTTTGGGGGTGTAAATTACTTAGGCTTTTCTATCCATCTTCAAATTGCACTAGCAGATACGACAAAATAACTCATGGTATATTTTGATTTAAGTCTACAGAGTTACTTTTACAGATAAACAACAATGCAGATTTGAAATTCAGATAGTGTTGTGTATGCCATCAAATACTTTTTAGGCATAGATGGAAATAGGATTGTGTAGTGCTGGCTGCTGCATTGGGCAGGCAATATGAAAATCTGCTGGTCACATCAGAAGCTTGTCTTCTATCTCTGGTTGCTTATGTGGCAACGCTATGTTTGTTGATTTTCAGATCTCAATCATGGTTGTCAATATTTCTTATTTGGGTTCTTCATCTGGCAGGCGTTCCTTGATTGGTCCTAACAGATACACCATAAATCACTATACTTATGTTCCTATGTCTGAACTCTGAAAAATTGTAAATTGACAGTAGCTCTATCCTAATGCGAAGTTCATGAGTATTAAAATAACAATAATTATTCTTTGTCTGATAAATTCATTTCTGCTTCTTTCAAAAGCAGTAAGAGTTTTTATAGAGCACATGAAATTATTCTTCTCCTTCTCCCTCCCTCTCTTTCTTTTGGCTTGTAAACCAAATGATGTTGTCAGCAGGTGGATCAAAGTGGCCTCCTTACAAGAAATAGCTACTTCTGGACAATAGCACATCCTAATCAAACCACTTATCTCTGAAACAGGCTGGATTTATTATTTAATATATTAGCTGCATGGCATAAAGAACCCTTATACCTATGTGGTAAAGAATCTTGCTCCCCATGAGCTACCACAGAATGATGAACAGAAGTTCATTCCTAGCATGACACTAAAGACTTAAATTGAGAGGACAGAAGAAAAGACTCCTGATAATCATGGGTCTTGATGTTAGTTGTTTGGCAAGTCATGATAAGAAGTCTTTGATACACTTGGAATTTTGAAGGAAATTTATATTCACGTATCTATTTCCTTCATTAGATATAATGACACAAATAGATATTTAAATATAAATTCCCTTCATAATTCCAGATATTTGCCAAATGCCAAAAATATGCTAAAATGCTTCTTTCAGTATGTAAGGGACAAGAAAAAAGTCAAGGTAATGATCGGTCCATTAATGGGAGAAGATCGCAAGAAGGTGAGAGGCAGCAGGGAGAAAACGGAGTTGCTTAATTCCTTCTTTGCATCTGTCTTCATGCAAAAGGAAAATAAAAAAGGCCAACCTATCAAAAGCAGCACAGTGGGGGACAGAATAGAAATGCAAGTCAGAATAGGTAAGAAATTGGTAAAAAAACAACCACCTATCCACTTTAGACGAGTTCAAATCACCTAGATCAAATGGTTTACATCCCAGAGTACTGAAAGACCTGGCAGATGTGATCTTGGCAGGTGAGAATCGAACTGTGGCAGTCAGCAGAATTAGCCTGCAATTAGCTGGCAATGCTGCATTCTAACCACTGTACCACCACAGATCAACAAGGCGATCACTAGAAGCCAGCATGGGTTTGATAAAAGCAGATCATGCCAGACAAACCTTATTGCCTTTTCTGAAAAAGTGAGTAAATTAATGGATCAGGATAATACTGTGAATATACTTTACTTGGACTTCAATAAGCAGTTTGACAAAGTAGAACATAGCTTATTTCTTGGAAAGATAGAACAACGTGGGATAGATAGTACCACCACGGATGGATTTGCAGTTGGCTGACAAACTGCACTTAGCTGACAAACTGCACTTAGCTTGTCCTTAATAGGACTACATCTACACAGAGGGAAGCATGCAGTGGGTTATCTCAAGATTCTGTGTTGGGCCCAGGGCACTTCAAAATCCTTATAAGTGATTTAGAGAAGATGATAGAAGAGGAACTTGATCAAATTTGCAGATGATACCAAACTGGGAGGATTGGAAGATAGATTCAAGACTCAAAATTGTCTTGATAGACTAGAGCATCAGACCCTATTTAACAAGATGCAGTTCAGTGGTGAGAAAAGCTTGGTCCTGCACTTAGGCAGGAAAAACCAAATGCACAAATATAGAATAGGCAGTACTAGATCACAGTAGTAACTGTGAGAGGATTTGGTATCCTAGTGGACCATCATTTAAGTAAGAGCCATGAGTGCCATGCAGCTGCCAAAAAAAAAAAAGCCAGTACATGCATAGACTACATCAACAGAGGGATAGTATCAAGATCAAGGAAAGTAATAGTGCCACTGTATATTTCACTAGGGAAACCACACTTGGAATACTGTGTCCAGTTCTGGTTGCCATGATACAAAATGATGCTGAAACCTTAGAAAGGGTGAAGAGAAGAGCAGCAAAGATGATAAGAGGCTAAGCTGTATGGTAAACTGATAAGGAACTAGGTAGGTATGTGTAGCCTAACAAAAAGAAGGATTAAGGGGTGACATAATAGCTGTCTTCCAGTACTTGATTGGGCTGTCACAAGGTCAACTTATTCTCCAAACCATCTGGGGGCAGGATAAGAAGCAATGGGTGGAAGCTCATTAAAGAGATATTCAATCTGGAACTAGGGAGAAATTTCCTGACAGCAAGAACAATTAATCAATGGAACAGCTTGTGCCTCAGAGTTGTGGGTGCTTCATCCCTGGAGGTTTTCAAGAAATGATTGGACAGCTATTTGTCTGGAAGGTAATAAGGTTTTCTGTCTTGGGCAATGGATTGGACTAGAAAACCTCCAAGATGCCTTCTAGCCCTATGATTCTAAGATTCTAATCCAATCTAACCCTTCATTCATGTCAACTTGCTTCCAGTTAGAGGTTTTCATTGGCATTTATATAAGTACTTATATATAAAATGCATATGTGCAGCCATTTCTTTCATTCATCCTTTTGAAAAAATTAAATCCTATCTTTTAATCCTGAATGGTGTTTTCACCCATATGGATGCCAACTGCATGTTGACTGCACAAAAATCAATGAAATATAATTTTGTGCAACTCTACTCAGCAGTATGTCCCATCTGGCCAAATGAATTCTAAATCTTTGTAGACTGCAACTTAATTATCTAATAATCGCCACTAAAACCACAAAATGAAGACTGAACTTTATGTAGTTTATTCTAAGTTTAAATTCTATTTTAAAAGCTCACTAGTAAACTTTAGATATCATGAGAACTAATGAGAACTTTTGTCTTCTGAGACAGCCGACCCCCAAGACAATGGTTAAGTGAGAAGTTTCTTAAATATCATGATATATTGTTCTAATTCTATTCGTACAATTCTCCATACTTAAAAAAGCTATCAGTCCATCAACAGTAATTCTAGCCATAAATTTTGAATTGTGTGGGACTATTCATATCAGGATGGAAATTGCAGCCATCTTTGGATTCCCAGATTACTAATCATGAAAGGAATCACCATATCCCTGTGCCACCTACATCTCATTTTCCTTACATTGACCTGAAAAGCTTCTTCAATTTTTAAGGTGTGCTGAATTCTCTTAATCAAAATTATATTGGACATACTCTTTGGCAATTCTGAGATCTATAGTCCCATCACATCTGGAAGGCAAGTATTTGGGAAAAATTACCTTGAACAGAAATTATAAATGACATTTGATTGAGCATGATTATTGATCTCAAAATAGCTGTGACAACTGTGTAAACTGCAGAATGCAATTATAGTTTTTCAATTTTCTGGTTGAATATATTGAGGTTGGAGAACAGATAGGTTGAGATTGGGACTTCCCAAAATTCTGGATGAAAAAGGATCATTAGTTCAATAAGTGTTGCTTTTCCTGAAATCTGAGAATTTTAAGTATAAGCACCTTTCTGTGTATTTAGTGATGGAAAATTTTGGTGTAGGTTAAACCAATGGAATTTCTCTCTTTTATAATTTGACTCAAGCCGATCACCTCTTCTTATCTCATTATAAATCTCACTGTGAATGACCCTGGGTAATCAGAATTTTTTCCTTGCTTTCAAACCCTTGAATCTACAGTATTCTAAAAAGCCTGACTTTGCCCATCTTTGTTAGATAATGGCATTGAATATGTGTCTATTTATCCAGCTTTCAAACAACCAAGACCTTCTCCCCAAGATCACTTGAAAAATAATTAGCCGATTATTAAATCTACAAGATATGTACCATGATCATCATGATCATGATGTTCAAAATGGCTGCTGTTGAAATGTTATTATTTTTGATGGAAAGAATGAAAAGAAAGAAGGAAAGAAGGGAATGGGAAATATATATATTTAAAGTCCAGCATCTTGATTAGTGTGTGAATGTGTGTGAGTGTGTGTATACACATACACACACACTCAAACACATTTCCCACCTGTGCTGTGACAGATGGATGAAGGAGGCCCTGGGAAAGTGTTAATTGCTCTTTTTTATGCTTGTGGTTTGGAGGTTCAAGAGACCTTCTAATTAAGGAATCTGCAGAAGAACTGGTCATCTTATAATACCAAGAAAGGGCAGTGGTAGTCCAATTGCTTGACAGCTTGAAGATGCATGCAGGGTAAGAGGATAAAAATGCCAGAAGTGCTGGATTGTTGTCATGTGGCAAATGCAAGCTATTTCTAAATGTCTTTTTAAAATGAAGATACGCTCCGAGTTTGTAGTTTCTGCAGTTCTGTGCCAAGAGCAAGCTATAACATGCAGAATTCAGCATCCGGCTAATTTCAGTTGCCATAAAAATCCCCAGGTCTCTCTCCCAAACCTGTCTGTTGCTTGCAACATCCACTGCCTTTTACAAGTGGGCCAGCAAGCCATCAGTTTAAATGAACAAAGCAGACTGTTCTCTTATCCTCCCAAGACCTACATTTATAGTATCCACATGCTGGGGTAATTATGGCTAAATAATTTAATACTATAAAAAACTGACATATCCATTTAGGCGCAGTTCTGTTATATTGTTTAACTGTATTGGGGTGCTGACCTCTATTAGATGACTAATATTCTGACTAAAGACTGGTCATTTTCCCTTTTCCTTCTGGTTAGATTTTATTCATAAAGAGTTTACTCCACTCCTAAAGACTGGTTATTAGCGTGCATGGACTGGTTGGCATTATGGAAGTTCAGCATAATCATAATCACATTTGATTACCAGTTCTGAACAAGCCAGAGATCGCGCTTGTAAATGAAAATGTTCTCTCTGTTTAATAGCTCTGGGATTTGTATGTGATCATGCTGTGTGACCAACTAAAATAAAATAATAATAAAAATGAATTAGATTATTTGCTAATGCCAAGGCACATTAAATATTTTTTGACAACAGAGAAGATGCTTTCTAAATTGTAATTAGCCTGGAAATTATTGCACAAAGTCGGCTTCCCTATAATCCTTTAAAATCAGAAGGGTTGTAATTGGCCTTAGAGATTCAACACTGCTTTGTGCTTCATTTTCCAGAAGTTCTGGTTCTGCATATGTAATAGCTGGATCCTTTGTGGCTGTGATACAAAACTCCATCAGGGAGGGGGAAAGTGTGAAGCAAGTAAAACAATTGGATTATTTCCCACACTTGCAATGCATGCTAATGGACAGAGAACATTTGTAAACTGCGTTTAGACTAGCATGTAGAGAAACATGGTGAATGTTAATCTGGATTACATAATGTCAAGAAGAAGAAGTTAGATGTATACTGAGAAATTGTGTGTAAGAATATTACAGGTGTGGGTAGCTTAAAAATAATTAAATTAAACCCTATCTTGTGTAGGGTTGCATTTATTTTCTGCTCAGCTTTCTAAAGGGGAAAGAATATATCCTTTCTGAGAAATGATTTTCTGTTCACTTTATCATATACAGAACCACATTCTGGCTTTTTGCAGATGATCTTCTAGAATCCTTGTAATGATATGGCAATAAATGTGCAACAACTATTGATTAGTTCTCCTGAGGCCAATCCAGCCACTCCCCGTGATACATGGAAGACAAGGCACTGAGGTTCTGCCAGATTGCAAGAACATTGATAGCCAACAACCCATCATCAAACCATTCAAAATATGATTGTATGAGTAAATTCAGTGACCACATGAAGCCTATTTCAGCACAGGAAACCTGAGGGAACACAATAGCCTGCTGTCCTACTCTGATTCCACATTATGTATTCCTCTTATATAACTTCCATTAATTTGGCTGGGGAAAAAAGAGAGGGTATTCTGCAATGTTTAGTGTTTCTTTGGTGAAGAAAGGACAGCTTAGCCTGGAATGAAGTCCTTAGAGCAGTGGTGGCTAACTTTTTCGGCACTGAGTGCCGAAATGGGAGGGTGTGCACTTGTACCGGAAACTGGAAGCTTAGCTTCCTGGCACGCGCATGCATGCTGGCCACCTGGTCTTCCAGTTTCTAACATGCATGCGCGCGTGAAGACCAGCTGGCCGGCATGCGCTCCGGGGAACTGCTCTTCTGGTTTTTGGCACTCCTGTGTGCACGAAGACCAGCTAGCCGGTGCACATGCACGCACCAGAACCCAGAAGAGCAACAGGCGATGGCTGGAATGCTCAGAGAGATGGCTCTGCGTGCCACTTCTGGCACACGTGGCATGGTTCATGGCCTTAGAGGGATCATTTAATTCAGTCAAGACTTTGTCTCGATTTGACAAAAGAAAACCTGGTTATCATCAAATAATGTCCCTTTAAAAAAGAAAGGAACAAAAGGGGGGGGGGGAAACCCCACTCCAAAGCAAGAACAACAAAACCCCCATGGCGTATCCCTTCTGAAGAAAAATAGCAAGGCAGATTTTGGCCTTGATGGTTACTTTTGTCAGCATTTCTTGAAATGGATCTTCTCCAGATCAGATTTATTTTACAGCCAGACTGAAGCCTCCAGCTATGAATGCAATCCTTAATTAAGGCCTCTTCCTAGGCAACATGTTAAGTTTTACTGCTGTCCCTTCAGGACAGCCAAACATTTTACTATTACAAAATTTGGGGAGGTTCTTCATTCATTGCCAAGTGACAGATATAAGAGGCTGAAAGCTGCTGAAGTACTGTTGCACAAGGGTTACATAAGCTTCTTATATATCCAATGTGAACGAAACTTGCAGAGTTTGTATTCTCTGTAACAATCTGTTGTGTTGGAAATGTTCTGAGAGAAAGAAAAATGGATTACATAGAATCATATCTTCATTGTTAGCTTAGAATTAACAAAATCTGCTATATTTTTTAAAATATTTCCTTTGTGGTGAATAATTCAAATTCTAATTATTTGAATCTGTGAAGGAGTGATCTATTGCCCTTCCAAAGCTGGGTGTGACCCCTCATTGAGTGGGAGCATTTTGATCTCCCTTTCCTCCTCCCCTGATCCTGGATCAGTAGTATTGAATGGAAGATTAATTCTTCTTGGGAGAATTTTCCTGACAGTGAGAACAATTAATTAGTGGAATGGCTTGCCTCTAGAAGGTGTGGTGCTCCATCACTGGAGGTTTTAAAGAAGACATTGGATAGCCATTAGGAAGGGAGAATGGTGGCCTTTAAGTTGTCCTTCAACACTTTGAGTAATAGGCTGAATAGACACGGAAAGCTGGACAGAATATTTTCCATTATGGGGAAATGCACTGTATTGCTCTTTTAATCAGGAATCAGCAATATCTTGTAATCCTGGGCAGTATTACATGACTGCCTCTGTACGTCATATGCAAATGTAAATTTTTGTCCTACTTACTGGTGAAGCATTTCCTCTTTGGGGCAGATATGCCAGCTATCATATTTCCATGGAAAAGAACACTGCTAAGCTTATAATTAAGATTAAAGGGCCTACATTCTATGTGCCAAAGGACATAAGAAGCGATCCTCAAAGGGTCTTTTGGAAAATGATTTAAATACTAGTTGAGTGTGAAAAAAAATACTTATATTAGTAGAGTAAAACTAATACGTGATTTCTTAAGACTAGGGCGTTCTTAGGGTTTACCAAACAATGATGCTAATGCAACTGAGTCCTACTCACTTGGATTCACTTTTTTAGATCTTGTAATCTTTATTGTGGGTTTACTCAGGCAAAACTCATTTTGAGTCAGTGGAAAGTGTGGACTGAATCACAGCTGGTTGAAACTGCTAAATCATACAGCCTTGGGATTAATAGACTGGATGACCTACAGGTCTTCTAATCTTAATGGACAGTTGGAAATTTGGGATTAAGAGACTGGAAAAATAAAAAGACAAGACAGTGATCACAGCAAATTGACTTTTTTAAAACACTTTTAAAAATTTCCATGAATATTGGAATTCACATGTTAAGAGACTGGTTTGGCTTCATCTAAAAAAATCACCCCCATTAAGTGTAGGGCTTTTAATAACTCTGGTTTTCTAGAAGATTAGAGTTGCTCCTTGTCAGACACTATTGCTGATTTGCATCCATGACTGAGAATGCAAATGCCCAATTGTGGATTTGTATGATCCATGATTCAAACAGAAGTTGGGGAAAAGCATTATTTGAGATTTTGAAGAACCAGTGCTAATCCCCAAAGTGCTTTTTCAAGAGCCAACTGGACTTTCTGGTTTTTCTTTGAAGACATTTGAAGAAGCTTCTTGGATGAGAAGTGA
>AZIM01000447.1:373266-385358 GCA_000516915.1 Ophiophagus hannah | reverse complement strand
GTACAATGAGATTGGCTGAGCCTCCCTTTGGGCACCCCCTCCCCAACACAACTCACAATGAGGACAGAAGTCCCTAACCCTTACAAATGTTGGTCACCATATCATGTAGGTATCCATTCCAAATTGAAGATTATGCACATGTGGAACTGCAAAACAAATGATCTGGATATTTATAGTTATCAATGTATAAATCAACCCAAGATATACAGAAGTAAGTGGAATTATGTATGCTAATTTGGTTGATTTGGCTGCAGGCCTTTAACCACTCACTCTTGAGTGTTCCTCTTAGAAGCAACTAAGTGTTTTAATGATTTTGAGCTCTGGCTGGAAGCCATACACAATTTACTCTGGAGTAGGCCCCTTTGGTATTTAGGAATGCTTCTAGTTTTTTCCCCTCTACCTTCCTATTTTTAAAATTTGTTTACTACAAGTGATGTGACAGAGTGAGGGGGGAAAAAAACCAACCTTGAAAATAAACCATCACTGGAGTACTGAAATTATTTGAGTAAGATGTTGATGGATAACGGACACATTTTTAAAAAAGATTTTTAACTAGTACCATGCAGAAAAAGGTTATATGCATTTTTGTATCCATTTATAACTATTCTTATTCTCGATGAAAGAGAATTTACTGATAAAGTTTATTTTGGTGAAATTCAAATGCATAGAATGTGATAGAGGGAGAAAGTTGGAGAGGTTTTCCTAGTTTTTCCTAACGAATATAACTTGTAGCACTATTAAAAGCAGAAGAGTGAGGATCAAAGGACACCCATAAGAAACTACTGCTCCCCTATTTCTGAGATGTAGAACTTTCTTTTTTTGCCCGTTTTGTCTTTCCTTTTCTTCATTTCCTCCTTTCCTTCATATTTTTCAATCCAAGCCAATTCCAATCAAAACCAGTCCAAGACACTAAGATGCCATCTTGCAGTGCCTGGAGACTGTGGAAGTCTAGATGGGGGTGGGGGGGGAGACAACAGGTTTTGGTTGAACCCTTGCAAGATTGAATGGCTTTGGTTGCATGAAACTTTGAGATCTGGGCTTTAACATCTTTAGTTTTGAATGGGATTGCACTACCCCAGAGAAACCCAGTGCAGAACTTAGGGGTTCTTGTGGACTTACAACTCCTGCTCAAAGAGCAGGTGGTAATCATGGCTAGGAAAGCCATTGCACAACTTAGTGTTGTGTGCCAGTTGTGCCCTTTTCTGGACCACACCTGTGCTCATGCCCTACTCATGCCCTAGTCATGCCCTGTGCTCATGCCCTACTCTCACACTTGAACTATTAGACTGTCTATCCTGATACCAGGATACAGAAGAAAAGACTTCTTTGCTGCAGTGCCTGCCGTTTGGAGCATCTTATCCTCCAAGAAAAAATCTGCCTCCATCCTCCTATCCTTCTACAGGAGCCTAAAGACTTGACTCTGCTGGTTGGCCTGGGGACCACATAGGGGAATTCCATGCTGGAGGTGGCTGCTGGATTGATGGCAGACTCCATTTCCCCCTCTTGTTTTCTGCTTTCCACCTGTCCATTTTTTTTTTTGGTTCTCATATTGATGTATTCCCCTTGCGTTCTTTTTCATTGTTTATTTTTTGTTCTATTATCTTACTTTTGTTTTACTTACACTCTTTTCATTTCTTCCTTTTTAATTGTTGTAAGCTGCTGTTGTAGGCAGCAAATAAATTGAACAAAGCTGTATGCATGTATTCATGTATGTATGTATGTACATATGTATATATGTATGTATGTATGTATGTATGTATGTATTTATTTATTTATGCTCTTCTAATCCTTGAAGATCATTCAGAAGCTCAACTGGTGCAGAATGCATCAGCGTGGGCAATTATTTGGACCTCTAGGGTGATCCATGTCATACCACTGTTCCATGAGCTGCATTGGCTGTCAATTCATTTCTGGGTGCAATTCAAGGTGTTGGTTATCTGGCTATTCATAGCATGAGTCCAAGCTATCTGAGTAACTGTCTCAGTCCAATGGATTGGCACACCTCATCTGTGCCAACAGAAGGTGCATGCTGTGAACCTCATTGGTCAAGAAATTTTTGCTGGTAGGGTCCAGGAGTAGAGTCTTTTCTGCCATGGCTCCTACCCTAGGTAATCCATACCCACACTCCTGACTTGCCATAAGGGCCTGAAGACCTGGGTCTGCCAGTTGACCTGGGGCCCCAATGGAGGTGTATCATGCTGGAGGTGGCTGACAAATTAAGACAAGCTCCACGTTTCTCTGTGTGCACCCTACTCCCTTCCTCCCTTCTTTTCATTGTAAATTATTACTATTATTGAGAATATTTATTTCTTTTGTTTATTGGCTTTTAATGTTTGTAAGCTGCCAGTCACTTCTAGATGAGATGGGTGGCAAACAAGTCTAACAAACAAACAAACAAACAAACAAACAAACAAACAAACAAACAAACCAACCAACCAACCTAATCTGGTGTCTTCCAGATATGCTAGTAGCAATTTCAGAAATTGGTGACCAACATCTCTGGAAGGTATGAATTTGGGACAGCTATTGAATTGGATTGATCAGAACTGGGATAGGTAACCTGCAAATCTGCAGTTCATGGACCTTATGATTCTTTAAATCAAGTTTTGTAACTCCTGGTTTTGTCCAGTCATGCCACTGAAATATGATGGCTATAGAACTCAAATAAATGGTAGTTTCTTCCTTAAAGACCCCACTCAAATCCTGAAAAAAACCCTATCTTTGCCCACATGCATGCTTTGTAGGTTTGCATCATCATTCTGCTCACTTTGGACACTTGTCTCATCCCTCCTAAAAGTGCAACCCTTGGAGAAGGAAACAGGAAGCAAATAAGAATGCTTTTTTGGGGGTTGCTTGTTCTGTTTCACAAGAGTTAGTGCTTGCTTAAAGAATGTTTCAGACCAAATTTGGTTTCATAATAGAGAACATAAAGAGAACAAGAGCCTTGAATTTGCCCACCACTACTTAACACCTACTGACACTATTTTTATTTAAATTATAGCCATTTTTAAATGTGCATATTAATAGATACAAAGAAGTTATGCAAAATCATATCCTCTCTATTTTTAGTGATGCATTTCCCCCTTTTTAATATTGTATATTTTGTATGAATCCATGAGGTTTTTTTTCAGACAGTAGTGTATAACAGAAAAGAGATCTGGATGTGACTTCTGTAGATCATAATGCCATGCCCATCATTCTGAAATTTTCAAACCATCACCTCTGATCTCTCTTCAGTGTGAAATCACATTCTTTCAAGTGAACACCACTGCAGAGTGACATCAGAGGTCATTATCTTGAATGCCAATGGATAGGCTATATTGTCAGTGCAGTGATATCTGGGGATTTCAACCTATATCCATTGTGACTAAACTTCATGCCAGGATAAAGAGCTCTGATTTTTTAATAGTGGGGAAAAGTCACTTGTTTAACCACAAGCTTAAGGGTGGAAATAGAGCCATTGGTTATTGGACAATAGCTGAGTAACAATTCTTAGTCTCGGTGATTGAATAAGAAAGACAAGTGATGATTGGCTTTCCATTTTCTGCTAGGTCTGTAGACTCCCTAGTAATAAAAAATTCAGAATTATCTAGTTACAGAAGTACTTATCTTGAAGGGCCCTGTATCATTACCTTCTCTTTTTGGGTGTGTGTGTGTTGAATAAATGGCTTTCTTATATTCTCTCCTGACCAAAAGCGTTTACTTTGTTCTCTGTTAAAATCTGGCCCAATTATGTTTGATACTGGCACTCAATTTTGATTGTCATAATAACATTCAATAGATGAGAAATGACAAGTGACAGAATTGGGTAACTATTTATAAAGCAGGATTGTACATCTAATTCCCAATGAAAGGCTATCAGGATTTCAAATCTCTTATAGAAATCCATGTTATGATCAGGGGAAGGGATTCCATGTTGGACTTCCCTGTGTATTTTGATTCTCTATGTGGGGCTTTGCGGTTCCATGAAAAAGCACTTCCCTGTATCTGCACATGATGAAAACAGCCTTATGGAAGAATTCAATTAGATTAGCAGCGACAAGCAACTGCTTGCCCCACCATTCCTGAGCAACAGTTTATTCCTAGGGTAGTGAGAAGGACTTGAGCCAGCGGTCAGCAAGCTGACAAATCTGTCTTCTTTGCTGGGTGGCTGTCACTCAAATTGGGTGCCTGCTGATTGTTATGGCGCTCCCTGTATTAACACCCTGCTGGGATAATTCTTTTTTATCCCTTTTTTTGGCCACCAAGAGGGTCTGCTACCACACTGCTGTTTTTCATCTTGTTAATTGAGTCATTTATTTCTTCAAAAGGTGAAACTTTATCGGGCTTTACTTGCCAAAATGTGAGAAGGCATTTTTAATGATACATCAAATGCTGGAAGCATGCAGGTGCCACGTTGAGGGGAGAATAATACATTTTAAAAAATGCTGAGCAGAAAAGTCAACAAAAACTGCCCAAGAAGATCTAAGAAAAAAAAAACTAGTGGGGAAAAACCCCCACAAAAGCTACAGTTTATGCAAGGCTCACAATATATCACTTACAAATATCTTATGTCTCTGCCTACAATTAATGTTCTGTCCATCTGTCTGTTTGACTGTCTGGAGTACTCATTCCACAAGACTTATTAGGTTATGAATGTTGCACAGACAATATATAAAATACAGTTAAGGTTGTAATATGCACACTCTGGGATATATCTCTTTTTGGAAACATTATATGCATTATCTCTTAGTGAACAATGACTGGTTCTCATTTGCAATGTATGTACGGTAATTTTCAAATTGACTTTAAGGTGATCAGTGTGATATGTAGGAGTACCAACCTAAATACAGACAATTTTCTTTGCATCAATATTTTTACCTTTTAGAAAGAAAATAAAAAAATAGAATACTAAAAAATCCCAATATGTGGAGTGCCCCCAAACCTCTGAATTAATGTATAAACTGTTCACTTCTCTAATTGACCAGCTGAAATTCTGCAGTCCCAATATGCCTTAAAGAACATTCTGACTGGACAGAAAACTAATAATCTAGTGCCAAATAACAGGGCACCTGTTCTGAATGAAGTTGATGGCCATATAGGAAGAGTCCCCCTGGTCAGCAGTTTCAGTGGCAGAAAGAAATATTAAGGAAAGAAAGAAAAGAAAAACACAAATGCCATATGGATCAGTTCAAGGAGGCCATGGCTTCCTGAACAATCAAGATGGCTGGTGGGATGGGGGAACCAAAAGACATTTTCATGAAGAGCAAACAAGCAAAATGTTGAAGCTGGCAGTACTGGCAGAGCAGAGGGTGTGGGGGTGACAGTCAAAGGAATACGTGACAAACATGATTCTGAAAGGGGGGGGGGACTGAGTTAGGAAGACCTTGAAGTTTGAGAGCATATAGCACAACCTGAGATTTTGAGAGAGATAGTCAAAGGGAATAGAGACATGGAATAGAAGAATTAATTGGATCTGAGATATTCATAATCGGTAGGGTAGGGTTTAGGTTGTTGCCTGTCTCATCAGGACATACCTTACTTATTCCAAAGAATTTTTTCTCTTTTTTGGCAGATAAATTTGCTGTTTTGTTTTACAACAAATGCCATTAAGAAACAATGCAACCTTTTTTGAGGGAAAAAAAGAAGATTAAATGAACAGAACTCATTTTGTCACACTGTGTTGGCCAAGTAATGGAATCCAAATTCAGGTCAGCTTCAAAATTATTTATTTATTTATTTGGAAAATTTATATTACTGCCTACTTGTTCACGGCAACTCAAGGTGGCTTACAAGAAATAAAAAAACAACATAAAATAAATAAAAATAATAAAAAATTAAAACAATGAAATAACCCCATCCCCACCCCAGCAACAATGCACACTCCTACCAGCCATTTAATGGGCTCTTTCCTGCTCTGAGTCCCCAGGCCCATGGCAGAACCATGTCTTCCAAGAGAGTGTCAGAGTGGGGGCCAGTCTAATTTACAGAGGGATGGTATTCCAGACAGAGGGATCCACCACAGAGAAGGCCCTTCTTCTGGGTCCCGCCAGATGTATCTCCTTAGGGGACAGGACCTGCAACATTCCTTGCCTTCCTGCTCTAGTGGGTCAGGTGGATGTGACCAGCAAGAGATGGTCCCTCAGATAATCTGGTCCCAAGCCATGAATACACTGAGGTCTGCACAAAACCATGCAGCTGCTGAATTTTGCACCAACTGGAACTTCTGGATGGTTTTCAAGGGCAGACCCTTGTAGAGTGCATAGTGCAATAATCAAGACAGCAAGTGATTAGGGCACGAGTGACCATGAGTAGGGATTGTTGGTCTAGGAAAGGGCATAAATTGGCACACAACCCACAGTTGTGCAAAGGCCTTCCTAGTCATGACTACCACCTGATCTTTAAGCAGGAGTCATGAGTCCAGGAGAACCCCCAGATTACACACAGGGTCTGTTTGAGGCAATGCCGCTCCATCCAAGACCAAAAGTGGCAATTCTCCATGGACCAAATCCAGAGCCACTTGGTCTTCAGTTTCAACCCATTGCTCCTCAGGCTCTGTGAGAGGGAGGTCACAGCATTGCTTATTTCACCACAGGCTGAGTTATACAGCTGCGTATCATAGCATATTGATGATATCTAGTCCATTGTGATGGATGATCTGATGCAATAGCTTCAGGTGGATGTTGAATAGGAGCAGAGAGAGTACCGAGCCCTGCAGGAACCCACAAAGCAGTGGGCAAAGGCTGGATCTCTTGCCTCCTATTAATGCCAACTGAGAGCAACCACAGAGGAAGGAAGTGAACCAGGATAGCACACAGCCTCTCACTCCCAACTCCCAAAGCCACTCCAGAAAGATACCATGGTCAATGGTATCAAAAGCCACTGAGAGTCAAGTAGAGCAAGGATGGATGCACTACCCCCATCCCATTCTCACCAGAAATCAGAAAAAAGCACAATCAATTTCATTTCTGTCCCATATCCAGGCCTGAATCTGACTGGTAGGGATCTAGACAATTCATTTCATCCAGAAACCTCTGGAGCTGCCACACAACCATTTCTCAACAATCCTCCCCAAAAAGGGAAGTAATGGCTTCTTGAGAAGAGGGCAGATTACAGCCTCCTTAAAGTGCTGGGACACTACCCTTCCTGTAAAAGAAGCATTAATCATTGTCACAGTCCACCCATCCCGCATGTTACTTCCCAGGAAGCTTTCACAAACCAGGAGAGACATGGGTCTAAAACACAGGTGCTTAGGCACATAGTTCTTAGGATCCTGTCCACTTCCTCAGGAGCAACAGGGTCAAACCATTCCCAGATAACAGGGCAGGGGCCTCCACTGGACCAGCAACAATCCTGGCATCTAACTGGGAATGAAGTTGAGTGATATTTGATACCTTTGGATTATTTTCAGAGCTCGTAGCCCTAGGAAGAAAAGTTGCTTTATTTAGTTATTTTAAAAAACATCATCATTAATATAATTCCCAAATCGTATATCAGAACAGAATAGGACAAAGTGTAAGGCATAATAAAACAATTTCACTATGTCTTATACTTTATCCTATTCTCTAATTATATCAATACTGATGAAATCAGGCCTGTACAAGATAGGTCAATTGAGTGAAGCAAATTTAGGTTCACATGAAGGAGAGGCAGGATGCCATAAGTCTTTCTTTTTTTTGATTCCCTTTGAATGGTTCAATTGTGTTTGTTGGAGAAGCAACCTCTGCAATGGGAATATTTTTTTACCTGTATAGGCTCTACAAAGCTACTGTACCTCCAACTCATGGAGAACCTATCTGAATAGACTTGTTTCCCCATAGGATAAGTTCTGTATCTAATACATGAAGGAAAGTTGAGTGAAATGATGGAAGTGTAAAGGAAAAAAAATGATACCACCACCCTTTCACGTGGACCATAAAATCCAAATAGGATGATTGAAGCTGCTTCCTGAGGTAAAATATGTCACTTGCTCAGATTCTATTGAAGGAAACTTCTAAATTTTGTAGGCCTTACTTTCAATCTCCACTAATGTAAATGTTATTTTTGGAAAGTTATTGAAATAATTTTGATGAGGGACCCAGCAAAATGAAATCAGTAACAGTTTAAAAAATGCTATAAGTAAGTATGCATTGAGAAGCAGGGTGACATAAATGGTTTATGCTTGTAATTATTTAGTGCCAGAAGCAGGGGGTGGGGTGAAAGAGAAGTAAAATTGGCAAATAGTAAGCAGTAGCAAATGACTTAAGCAGGAAATACAGGCAGATATATTTCACTCAATTTAATTTGGCATTTAACAGCAAAAAATTAAATTAATTAATTGTATCTAGTGGTATAAAGATGCTGCTGGCAAGCACCGAGTCTAGAGACTGAGTTTGGTCACTGATTTGTCACGTGACTTCATCTTTCAATTAACTGAAACTTTTTGTCTGAATTATATACAGGAAGGAAGCTGATTCTGTGTAATGAAATGAGAATCAGGTTGTGTGAATGGCTTTGCTTAATTTTTTGGCAAAATTTTCCTTCTGAGGAAGTGTAGAAGTGACAAATATAAAAGAAAGAACACATTAATTAATACTGTGGTTAATTCTGCTCTTATAACTGCAGGTAAAAATTAATATCAACCTTAAACAATGATGGCTGTGATCCAGTACATATGAAATGTTTCTAACACAAAATGATTCCTGATTCTTTCTTATTAACTTATCTTACATGTTGTTTGTCATTTCCCCAAGATTTAGAGAAAAAAATTTGAACAATAAAGTCTTAGGCATTCTTAATCAGAAATCCTACTGAAAACAATGAGATTTGTGTCACGGAAACTATGCTTAGAACTTAATTAAGCTTTCCTCTGAGTAATTATTCTCTTCCAATTCTAATGTGAGAATATTATTGGGTTATAATTTTTTGGAAGCAAAAATATACTTGTTTTAGTCTGAAAATGGCTACCTACACATAAAACCCCCTGTGGTGACACAATCACATTTTGGCCACTTGGCAACTGGTTTACATTTATGGTCATTGGCAGCATTCTGTGGTGATGTGACCACATGTTTTGGTGGGTCTTTTTTTTTTTTGCCAGTTTCTGGCATTTACTTCTGTTTTCCAGCAAAATATGCCAATTGAAGAAAATTGCTTAACAACTGCAGCGTTCGCTTAACAGCTGGTGCAGAAAAGGTCATAAAATTGGTCACAATTATGTCGTGACCTATTTAATGACCACCATGACTTATGACTGTAATTCTGGGCTCAGTTATGGTTGCAAGTCAAGGACTTACAGATATGTATATGGATTTGATAATGAGTCAAATAAATAATGCCATGTATTTCATTGAGATAATTTCACAGTCCACTCGTGCAGCATCAATACTGTTATAATTAAGAGAAGCTACAGGTAGTCCTCAAGTTATGAATGTAATTCCGAGGATTCATAGGAGTGAATCTTGTACCTTGAATGCAATCACTCCCTCCTTTCGCCCATGCATTTGCTAATCAAATGTGTGGCTCGTTAAGTGCACATGAGGGTGGAGAAGGCCGGGAGGGGGCAGGCTAGTGATGGAACAGGCCACCTGCTTCAGACTACTCAAGGCCTCCCACAACCCACTGAGATACCTCATTCTCCTTCCCCTGAGGTTCCCACAATTGCTCTCCCCCATCCTGCTGTGCCGGGTCACTTACTTTGTGAAGTTCTGTCTCCTCTCCAGCCTCTCTGTTTCTTTGCTTGCTCCTGGTGAGCAGCGAGAGCAGAGGGAGAGCAGGATGAGTGTGCCCTGCTTGGCTTCTCTGACTCACCGAGGCTGCCTGCCACTTCTGGAGCAGCGGGCAGCCTCGACTCTCCTCCAAAGTCTTCAAGCCTCCCTTTGGCATGAAAAAACTTTTCATGGAATTAGGCTGATCCTTGGATAGTAAAGAGATAGTAATCTACAGAAGGTGGTATTGAGGATTTATGTTCAACTCCATGATGGGGATCTACAAGATTCCATTTTAACTTCCATGCTGTTTAACATTTGCATTAAGCTGTTGACTAAGATAATTTATACGTTTAGTATGCTTTTGGATCATTGGGCAGGATTGGGCCTTGAGGACACTGTTTTGCAGTCGTTGGACTTCTTTCAGCCAGGCTGTGTCCAAAAGAGGGAACAAGAGAGCAGGAGCAGGTCAAAAAATAATGACAAGAAAGATGGCTCCAATAGGACTCATAGCTACATAGGGGACAGGTTCTCCTTTCATTGATTTCTTAAGCAATTCCTTCCACAACATATTTGCAGGGTTTGTTGCATCTTCTTCCATTCCTTATTTGGGGGAGAAATAGTTCACAGTGATTGGGGAGGTGGGGGAAAATCTTTGTGGGGACCAGGCCCCACAAAAGAAATAGCTATGTGATCGTCTTTCTCTTCCCTTCCTCATTTTCCTCCCTTGGCCTCAAGAGCATGGAAGGAAGGGTATTGATTGAGTTTTCTCTTGCCATTGAGGGGTGCCATCTGACAGGTACAGTGGGAAGCTCAGAGTACTCTATTTATACTCCTGTTGGGGAAGAAGCCTCTGATATGTAGACCTGTGATTTCCATCTTGTTCCCCAGTTTCTGTCTACCACAAAAGTGAAATCACGAGGTGTCTACCACAATTAAATGGTTAAACAGAAAAACATGAGATATATTTTCCTCTGTTTGAGATATTTAGTATTTACTTGGTTATGTGAACCAGTCTTTCTCTGGGACAATGTTCATCATAGCATCTAATCATAAGTGAGAAACTGTAATTTGGACTGTATCCTGAATAGGAAGAGATGCCAGCTAAAAAAGACTATTAATTCTGTGTTGCCTGCTAAATGTATGTTGAAAGTTAAAATATGGATAAAGCCTTTTAAAATAACTGGTAGGCACCTGATGAATATGTGAAGGCTACGTCCTATCACATATTTTATAGCTTTGGATACTTAATGGCTACCTTTTCTGTCTGTGATTGATGCTGTGCTAAGATTAGGTCAACTTTGTACCAATATGCAAGCTGTTCTCAACTGTAATATACTTTAGAGACACCATTCTCCTAGGATACTTATTGTATTAGGCAAATGAAAAGCTGAAAACCTGACATTGAGCCTGGAGGCTTTTTCCTTAGATGCTAATGATAGAGATGGCAACAAATAGGCTTGCATTCAATAGCTGACCATTAAAAAAAAATCTAATGATTTTTCTGTCTTCAAAATGTTGCCCTTAACTTTTCAGAGTCGTTTCAGACCAGAAGACAATAACTGATTTCGAATTCCATGGATAGCTTCTTGGGTTCTGTTTTGGAAGATGAGCAGCAGTTAGCCTTCTGTCAAAAAGCAATTTTAAGCCAATATCTGTTCCACAATATCTTTTGAAATTGAATTTGATTCAGAGAAATAACATATTAGGATGTAACTCCATTTTTTTGAGAAGTTTGTCTAATTCTACCATTATCTGGGCTGCAAAAGCTTAGATGACCACTAGATGGCAGGACAGCAGATTCCTTCTGCTTTTTTCCTCTTTCCTGCCCTTGGTGGCCACCTGAATTTCTGCAGTGTACCTCTGGTAATCTTAATAATGTCGATTATTACTATATGTTTCTCTTTGTTATACAACTATGCTGGACATTGGGTTGTTGTTGGAGTGGTTAACCTCTCCTAAATGTGTCTACAAATATTTCTTGTACAGAAAAGCTAGTGAGATGGAGAGTCTTGCTCTCAAATTTAGCAAAGTTGTAAAAATATTGCTGCAAATGTCACCTAATACAATATCGTTTAAACACAAAGAAAAAGTTAGAGACACTTCAGTTTTTCAAAACATCAGAATTTAAGCAGTTTAGCTTCAAAATCTCCATGTTTGTTTATGTGCAATTCTGCAGGTTTTGTTCTTTCAGTCGCAAATACTATAAATGGAAATTTAATCCATTCTATTAAAATTAGAACAATACAGCCATATAAGTTTGCCTTAATAGTTGGAAGCTGAAGGTTTGGATTTGTAAATTTCATTTCATTTCATTTCTTTCACTGTGATTTTAAACCTCAGAGCTAATCATTTAACGAAGTCACTCAATGAACAACTTTTATGACATCCATGCAGAAGTAGTATTCAGCAGGTTCTGACCAGTTC
>AZIM01000447.1:275391-287614 GCA_000516915.1 Ophiophagus hannah | reverse complement strand
GAGGGGTGGGTGCTAACTTCCTACACTATGAATTATGGTTATTTTATAAAAGGATACTTAGAGACAGGGTAGCTTTAGATCTAGGAAATATGTAAAAATGACTTTGTTAATAGGGTGAGCTCTTTACATCTGGATTAGGGTTAACTGACAGAAACCTGTCACCTTTTATTCTCACAGATTCCATCAGAGAAACACTTTGTGCTGATCTGAAAAGGACAGAATTAGGTGCTCCATTTAAACTATTGATCTTTATAACCTACTCTTATAAATACCTACTCTGTGACATTAGTAAAAAGAAAAATAGTGACAACTTCTAACACTAGAAAATTATTACTTTGTAAGCGCACCAACGTGCCTACCGTCCCTGTCCTAATGTTCCCTTTTATTCGTATCCATTTCATGTATTCATAATCATGTTTATACTTATATCTCTTATCTGATACATGCTTGACAAAATAAATAAATAAAATAAATAAATAATTGTAATTCAATTGTAATTGAAATATTTCAATGTGCATCTCAAAAATTCATCATAGTGGTACTCGTATTTTATTATCCACATTTAAATATCTGTCCAGAAAGAGTGATCTTTTTTCTTCATTGTATCAGTTCTAATTAATTGAACATACTCCACCTTTGAGGTTCTTATGATTTTATCAGGTCTTTTCTTTTCCATCTGTGATGCATTTCCCCTTTTACATATAAGAATGAAAGAGAGTGGATCTCTTTAACTGCCCAGATGGGAAGAGATACAAGATATGAAGTTAGTTTTAGGCTGAATTTAGGCAATCCAAGGAAAAGCATATTCACTGAAAATACTCTTATATTCTTAATTTAGTTTAGCTGTAGAACAACTTATACTGCAATTCCATTTGTTTCTTAGTATTAAAATTTTATGCACTTAATTTGCTGTTTATCCAGACTGAATCACTTTTGTTATTCGTTTGTTTAACTTGCATCCATTTACTTGCAAACTATATTCCTCTCCTTTCATTCTGTCTTTACTCAATGATCCTGAAATTTAATTTTTCCTACCCCTCCATATTTTGAAGAAAATCCTATTCCAAAGTTGTTGTTTGCAATTCAAGGGAACCTTTGACAAGTATTCTTTGGTATGGGTCATTATTTGGACCACAAACAACCCCATAAAACAAACAATCCCCTCCCTTCAAAAAACCCAAAGGAAATACAAACAAAGCATGCACGCTGATTGAATTCACTGAATTAATGCCACTTTTATTTACCATAAATATAAGGCTTAGGGTTAATTAAGACATTACACTGGCTGTTAGGTTATGATTTTGTAGGAGTGGGCCTGAGTCTCAGAGTTGTGAGTGTGTTTCCCAACACNTAGGCAGATACATTACATAAACCATGTTCATCTTTACAGTGTAAGCTGAATCCTTAGACATCAAAGCAAAGACAGCAAACTTCTATGAGGAGTATGAGAAACCATCATCATCATCATCATCATCATCATCTTGATTTATAGGATTATGCAGATTTCCAAATTCCCTTGTCCAAGTTCATTAAATTACATGAAACTACATTTAATGTAATTTGACAAACATGGTTTTTGTTAAGGTTATTGTATGCACGTTGGTCTGTATACTTGAAAGAAAAAAATTATAATGAGTACAGAATGATTTTGAAACAAAGCTGAACAAATTTATATTAATTTTAATTCTAAGATCATTTTTAATTCTAAGATCATATGATTTGAAACGATTTTAGGGTTAGGGAGGGTAAGAAAAAGTGGAATTTTAGCTCATCTATAAATAAAATTTCTGAAATCTAAATCTTTCACTTTAAAATATTTAAAATGACATTTTATTTAATGACATCTATCTTGATTTCTTTATATTGTAATACATTCATATAAAATGAATATGTAGCTTCCACACCACAAAATAAACAAAGCTCTTGAATGCATTTTTTAAAAATCCACACATTTGAATGTCTTTTTTGCAAATCGACCTTGTGAATAAAATTAAATAGTTTGTGAAAATGTCTTCCAGCACATTTTTTAACCTCCCACTTCCCCTGAATGCATGGAAACACATAGCAAGGTTGTTTACATTTCTTTTACAGTGTCTGAGAATTATGCAGTAGATTGGTGCACATGAGTGTTGTCTTTGGGTATAGTTGTCATTTGCGCTCAGTGGGTTGCACACGATTCTGTCATGATTTGCCCTTCATGTTGTCCAATTCCCTCTCCTTTCCTTGATGACCTGCATATTAAACTTCAGTGCTGCAAGACTCCAGATTTTGGTGGTGCCTTCCATTTGTCAGACTCATTATAGCCACTCAATTGCTCTTCTCTATCATATCTGCTCTCACTGAACTGCACTTGGCATCCCCTGAACAAATAGATACCTTTTGGAACAGAGGTCTCCAAGGTGGATGATTTTTTTTCCTTAAAAGAAGCACATCCAGTATCATTTTAGAGAATGGAATAAATTTGAATATAAAGCTTTGTTGTCTTGGCCCCTGAAAACTGGAACTGCAATAGACTTAATAGTAGAAAAAGAATGAAAAAAAAAGACCTCTAAATGCAAAAATAAATGCATATGACCAGAGGTGAACAACTTTAGGTTTCAGGGCATCATGTATCTTCTCCAGAATTAGGTGCAGCCAAAGGCTTTCTAAAATTTGCAAGTAAGTTGCAGTTTTTAATTTTAAATTACGAATTGCATGAGGAATAATCCTATTTAGAATCACAGTGTGTATGTATTAAACTGACATGGTTGCCCAACACAGGTACATGACTCAGAGCAGGTAGATTCATATGTTTGGGAGGGTTTTAGATGTGATACCCCTACCCCTAACCTTAATCCTCGTTCTAGGTCTATAAGAATCCTCTAAAGCATCTCTACTGGCGACCATGCAGCTTCTATAGGAAAACTTCTAGTGAAGAGCTGACAACATGTGGCAGCTTCACTGGCTGGCAACTTATACCCTAAAGACATTCTTCCTGGTATCTAGCTGAAGCTCCTTCCTTGTACTTTTAAACTAATACTGTTCTTGCCTGTTGAGGTAACAGAAAATAAATCCACTCTTTTTTTCCCTCTGTGTAATAATACTTCATATATATGGAAAGAGTGCTACTGTATTGGATTTTTTCCCTGTTCTGTAAGCTACACTTATCTAGCTGCTGTAATAGCTTCTCCCATGACTTCATTTCTTGGTAGCCTTCTCTCTCCTTTTTGAACAATAGTGTCCAGAACTCAGGACAATATTCCAAGTGGGGCCAGACCTTGGCAGTGTCAAACAATGTGATAAGAATGCTGGGTTTCTATTAAAGTACCCAAAGTTAGCATTTGCTTTTAGTGATACATTGCACTACGCTCAGATTTCTCTCACATGTACTGGTGCAGAACTAGGTTGCCTCCATCTTATATTTGTGCCTTACATTTGTCTTACACAGATACAGAAATATATATTTCTCCCCAATAAATTCCATCATTTCAGCCACTGTTTAGATTTTTTGAAATATTTTCCTCAAAAATATTATCTATCTGTCCCAGCTGCAAATTTGATAGGCATCTGTTCTGCTTCTTCATTGAAAATACAGCTAAAAATGTTGAATAGCCCTGTGGCACTCAGCTCCAAACTGAAAGGAAGTCTTTAGCAAGCTTTCTTTGAGTGCAGTATTTTAAACAATTGTGAATCTTTCTTATTCTTTATCATTTTAATAAGGAGATTATCACAAGGGACCTTGCTGAAGACTTCTCAGAGTCCAGGTACACTAATGTCTGTGGCATTCCCTGATCTTTTAAGCTAGCAATGATTTCAAAGAAACTAATTAGTTTATTCTGCCAGCATAAAACCAAGCTGGCTCCTGTATGCCTATTCAAGAGCTCACAAATATGCTGTGTAATAATCTGTGCAAGACTTTGCTCAGTATAGTGTCAAGCACAGGAAATCAGGAGTCCACGCAGTACAAATGAATATAGGTTTATTCTTCTAGAGAGCTAATGCTCTCTAGAAGAATCTGAACTACTAATGGTCAAACCAAGTAGATTAGAGGCAACATAATTCAAGGTGGACTGGACTTAATGCTTAGAAGGGACTCAAGACTGATGATGCATTTGACCCCTCTGTTGGGGTCAGCCTAGTCATCACCTACATCTAGGTACCAAGTGGAGAAGTGCAATTCTTTTCTCTTTTTGAAAATGGAAGTAACTTTGGCCCCCTTCAATCTTCTGAAATTCTCCAATCCTTCAAAAATTCTAAAAATTCCAAGAATTATTCTGTATTCTGTGATAATGTTTATTAGTGCTTTCAGTATTCTAGGATGTAATCAATCTGATTATGAAGACTTGAACTCATCTTGTTTAAAAACAATAGTAAAAGCAAGTCCTCCAGAAAATATAGGGTATATCCCACAGTCCTCCAAAAGTTTTTGCAAAATTCTAATCTTGACCCTGACACACAGGGAAGATTATAAAATACATGTTTGAAGAGTAATATGAATTATATTAAACTTAATTTGAATAGAGTGAAGTGAAGGTTGTAAGTCCAACAACTAGTTTTTGAAGTGTGTTCTCAAGGCTTTTCTGTCAAATCCCAGGTTCCCCTCAGACTATAAGCAGTTCTTTACTTAATCTAATTCTACACTTTAAAACAATCCATCAGCAATCTATTAATATTGCCCAACAAACATACTTTCAGTTTCAGAATACATATGTACAACAACATAGTTCTTGTCGGTAGAACTAATAAACTAATTGAGAAATTGGCAGGAATTTCTGCTCACTTTCAAGTAATCCCTCTCTTTCAGTGGCCACTCACCTAGGCATAAAATATGAACATGTTATTAGAATTAGAGAATTAGCACACAAATGTGTTTGTTTTCCTGTTCCCATCTTAACCCTATTGACAGAGTATCATCAATCATAAGCCTGGAAAATATGTTCTTCACATTTATGTGGTATCTTGAAAACTTTAGCATTTTACCCTGCAACACTGTGATATGACACATGAAACATTGTAGTTATTTCACAGTATTAGTGAATGAATTGATGAATATTTTTATCTGGGTGGATCTTTAGATTTATCAGATACTAAGATTCTAAGAATTTATTTTTAATTCCATCCATTTCAATTTGACCTTTGTCTTCTGTTTTACATATTGTGATTTGCTGTTACATTTCCATGTTTGCTTCCAGGGCTTAAAAACAGCTTCAGAATTTCTAAAACAAAACTTAGATACTTTCATTTGATGGATTTGTACTTCATGTAATTACACTGGTATTTAGTTTTCATCTTTATACTTTAGAAACCCTTCCCACCTTTCTCCTCACTCTATAATCTAATGCATTTGGTGTCAGATTGTCTTTCTGGAATGACATTTCAGTGTCATTGTTATGCCATTCACTGGCAACATTGACTTGGCATTTTGATATTTTGCTATTTTGTTTGACCTTTCCTGAGAGGAAAAAAATTGGAAATTTTCACATGGGAGAAATGAGTATTGTTTTTAGGATGATGGTAGGGTAATTTTCCATGAATGACATTGCCAAATGATAGTTGGTTTAGTCTACTAATTAAGACATCAAGCTAGAAATTGGGAGGCTGTGAGTTCTAGTTCGCCTTAGGCACAAAGCCAGTTGGGTGACTTGAGCCAGTCACTTTCTCTCAGCCTTAGGAAAGAGGCAATATCAAATTAAGTAGTTATTTTCTCCTTTTGTTCCTTAGGAAGCAGCACAACCTGCATAATCTGTTTTGTTTCAAACAAGGTTTCCTCTATTACTTGTCTATTGTAAAATACTACTATTTGCTTCTTTTCTGAAGGTGTCTGTTCCTTGTTCATGTGCATGGTGTGGAAAAATGTGAGTGCTGCCTTCTAAAGGCTTATTTTACTCAATCTAGGACAAAGAGCTCCTGGAGAAGTCAGTTCAGCTCTAGGGAAAATATGGTGTATTCTTTAGACCAGGGCTGTCAAATTCCTGGCCCATGGTCCAGATGCATCATGCACTAGTCACACCCATGCCCAGTTTAGTGAAGGGGAAAAAAGTCCTGATACATCACGTGATGCCGCCGTGATGACATCAGTTTGACACCCCTGCTCTAAACAAATCATGTTCCTAAACCTAGGTTTGCTAAATGTATATGCATGCATCAATGTCATTAGTATGTTGATGATACCCAATTATATCTTTTCATCCCAGGTCTGCCAAGTGAGGCTGTCAGGTTTCTGGCCCACAGCCTGGAGGCTGTGCAAGTTTGGGGTAGAACTATATCACTCAGTCCTCCCAAGACTGAATGGCTGTGGGTATTTGAGTTATACAAATCTGGGGATATTCCATCATTGACCCTGGATGAAATAACATTCCTCTTTCAAGGAATGCCATGCAATCTGGGGTTTCTCCAGAATTTGCTCCTCTTGCTTGAAGAGCAGGTATCAACTATGCCCCAAAAGTCCTTTGCATAACTCCATTGGGTGCACCAATTTCCTAGATTGAGGTGAGGTGGGGATACTATCAGACAGTCACTCATGCCCTAGTCCCTTGCAGCTTAACTGTTGCAATGCACAGTACTTGTGGCTGTCCTTAAAAACGTCTGAAACCTCAACTGGCCCAGAATGTGGTAGCATGAGTGGTAATGGACATGCCTTGGTATGCTCATATAACACCTCTGATTTGCAAGATTTGCTGGATGCCAGTTTGCTTCCAGGTGTGATTCAAGGTGCTAGTTGTTACCTATAAAGCCATACATGGCATAGAGATTTGTTACTTGAGGTACCACCTGTCTCCCACAGCATCTGCCTAGCCAATTTGATCTTGTAGGGTTGCTATGCTTTGGATTCTTTCAATTAATGCTACTACCATTAACCACAAAGAAGATAGTTGTACAATTGAAATGGTTTCCAGTGTGTTTTATCTGTTTGATAAAAGGTTTTGGAGTCAAATTTAGTTTAACTTATGGAAGAATGTACCTGACAAAGGGGAGAAAGAAGCAGAAATACAAAAAGAAGTAGATGCAGTAAAATGGCAATCTCTTGAAAAGTGTAATAAAGGAAATAAAAGCCACTAATAAATTATATTTATGGTGGCCATCCTACCCCAAAAAAGAGACAGAAAAGCACACTTACTTCTATAACTTATGCTTGTCTTAAATTATATAAATAGGTTCACATTTAAAATTATTATAATTTAAATAAAAGAACATGTCTTATCTAATAGGAAAGATTGACTGACCCATGTTTGCAAAATCTCCATGGCATTGGTTCTCTGTGTTTTTGGTCCTTCCTCTTTAAAACAGATTTGAACAGAGAGCTCTTCAAATACAAGACTACTGTCTGTACATGGCCACCCTAATGACATAGATATTTCTGTTCCTCAGAACTTTGCCCCTTGTGGGAACAAATGCCCTGGAGCTCAGTGTATCTTAACTTTGCCTCCCACAGACCCTTATTTTAGATCAATGTTGTTGACAAGAACTTTTCAAAGTTCTGCCTTCCCATCTGAAGTGAGTCTGGCCCCCTTATCATTGATCCAGACCAGATTGGTTTTATTAAAAACAGAAGTTACTCCCACGACATGTGGCGATTATTTAGCACTCTGAGTTTTTTTTCCTTATAATGGTATTTCCCTGTAAATACCATGAAGCACTGTTAGCCCTTAGTCTGTACACAGAAAGTGCAGGCAAGCCTGTAGAATTAAAGGAAGAGCTATTTGTAGCACATTGGATTGAAGTCTGCTCTGTGCTTACTTTGTTTTAGTCATCAAGATGGAAAAAACAGACTCAATTATGACCAGATGATTCAATGGTCAACATAAGGAAGCAACTGACTGAAAGACAGTGGAAGGTTTGGTTGGAGAAGAATAGGCTTTTAAACTAGGAAGAAAGAACATCCAGCTTACATGTACATGGTGCCATGTAGTGATCAGAAAGTCTATTTCTGTGTGTGCATGTGTGTACACATGTTTCTTTAATTTATTTAAATATTTTAGGCACAAGCCTCCTTCAAGATGAATTACAAGAATAAAATAGATTAAAGTCATCATTTTAAAGAATGCAATGAAAGCTTGATTTCAAAGACATGGGCTAAAAATATATCCAAGCAATCTGGACAGAAAACCCATAAAACATTTCAGGACTATCAAAACCAGCAGCATGGAACTAAATCCAAAATCTAACCATGCTTAAGGTCTGCTTTGGGATCTTTCTTTAGCAGCCAATTGCAATCCAATTGGCAAAGAATTGAAGGACCCCATCTACAGTCTGTCATCTTCTTTTAAGATTATAAATGTGGAGCTTCTACAAGTCAACTTCATCCACAAACAGACTATTTAAAAGGTTGTTCTCACTTGATATGATCTCACCAGTCTTTCTCTGCTTCAAAGTAGTAGAAAGGCTGTCTTTCTATCATATTGAAACAGTGCACTGTACAAATTGAAACTTGATTGCAAATGGAGGCAAAACAGTACCTTGTTTCCTAAGTGTCATTCCTCAAGATGGCATTGAAGAAGAATGTAGCTGGCAGAGATCTCTCCAACAGTTGCCTCTTTTTGTTGGAATTTTTTTCTACTAGATGGGTGAAATGAAATAACTGAGATTTAGAAGATTTTTGCATGTGTTAGTAGATTCTTCATTTCTTCACCTACAATTGGGCAAACAAAAATAGGCACTTTTCATTTTGAGAGCTGCTTTTGCAAACTCTTTGGATGGTTCAAGATTATTTCAAAGAGGAAAGCTGTTTGTTTTCCCCATCTTTTGCTCATTAACATTGGCACACAAGATTGTAGTCATCTTTTCATGCTAGAACAATAGAAGTATAGGAGGCCTGATGCTTGAAGGATGGGTACGGGAAGGAAAAATATTTCTTATAATTAGTATTAAAAGTTTTAAACAAGAAGATAAACACTAACATAAACTAATCAAAAGTAAGGAAGAAAAAAAGAGAAATATTTCTGCTATACATCTTCCCCTGCAATCTAGTACATATTTCATAGTACATAGCTCAGTGCAGAGCCCAGTTTTGCTTTTAAGAATTAAAGTGAGGGATCCCTGGTACTCCCTGAGCTTTGTTGTTTTCTTGCAGATGTTTCATTAGCCAAACTCAGTAACATCAGCTGGTGATGCTACCTAGTTCAGAGAGCACCAAGGACTCCTCATTTCAACCCTGAGCTACAAATATTCTCCTTGATCGGTAGAATTAAGGATCCCTGCCTCCAGATAATTTGTTTTCCAGTGTCCTTAAGAATAGAATTTTCACTTTGAATTTGGAAAATAAATCCTAGAATTTAAATCAATCCTGCAAATCATCACAACAACTACTGGGGAACATTTCAATTAGTACTATTAAAAAGTGGGTTGGGCAGAAAGGGAAAAAAAGTTCAGTACTATAATTTGATCACTAAATTGGATCCTGGTATTTCTTGCCTAAGAATTTAGGTTGAGGATGATGAATATTGCAGTTGGAAGGAGTGAGCATGGATTTCTTCTGAAGACAAAGCTTCAAGAAAGAAACTCCTCATTTAGATGCAGTATAGTATATCTGACTACAACAGAGAGAAAACATCCAGTTAAACATGAACTGTATAATGCCATGATGGCAAACCATTTCTGCCAGCACGCGAGCCATCAACCAAAACTAATCCGCTGCACATGCCCACCAGCCAGCTGAGTGTCGGGTATCTGCCACGCATGCACGGGGAGGGTGATGCATGTGCATGCACAGGGGGGCATGTGCGGGGTTTTTGCGCATGCATGCACAGAGGTGTATGGTGTGGGGGGGTCGTGCATGCATGCTCAGAGGCATGTGGCATGGGGGGATCGCACGTGCATGCTCAGAGGCACACAGCGCATGTGCGGGAGGGTCACACATGCAGGGAGGTGGGGTGGTCACACGTGCATTGCATTATGGGTGCAGGCATGCACGCGTGCACACACACTTTCAGCAGTGATGACAAAAAGGTTAGCCGTCACTTGTATAATGTGTTAACAATAATTTTTTCCTTGAATATTTTTAACCACTTAAAATTCAGTTTAATAGCTGCTGAAGTACCTTCCATATGAAAATTCACATAAATTCTATGTTCCCTTTTTATACAATAACTGTTAAAAGATTAAATTAAATAATCATTTCATGTACAACATGAAAAAATTAGGGGGGGGGAATCCTGCATGCTAAAAGCTTTGTGGATTTTAGTTATGATTCTACAAAAATAACACTCTGCTCATAAAAGCAGCACATTTTTTTTCCTTTTTTGTAAAAAAAGTTTTTTTATTTTAACAACAAAAACAACAAATAAAACCATCTTTCAATTTTACAGTGTGTCAGCTGGATATGTGTATCTTGTGCACATAATAATATAATTGTACATTTCTTATTTGAATATATTTATGAATATAATAATTGAATAATATGATATAAAATGTTGTTTAGAGCAGCACATTTTTATTTTCCTCATCATTTAGTCCTCATTTCAATGGAGGAATATATTTTTCAACAATTATATATAGTACTTTCGACCACAATTACTATGAGAATTTCTGTTGCTAAGTAAGGTGGTTGTTAAGTGAATCCTACCTGATTTTTATGAACAGGAAGAGCTGCAACTTAGACAATGGGCAGATAAAAGAACTCTGAGTCCTGGCCAAAACTGTAACCTGTGTCTCAGACAAGTATCTCACCAATTATCAGGAAAATAAATGGAGGGAGGAGGTACACATTCAGACTTGCAAGATTCTTTTACTGTAACCTTACAATAAAAGTAGTATTCATACCTTTATAAATTCATACCTTTAGTTTCTTAGTTTGGTCTACCTTAAAAAGCTGACAGGTAAGAGATGTATCCCCATGGTAAGTGACTATCCCTTGTAAGAGCCCCTATCCTTTAGTCACTATCCTCCTCCTCTGGGATAGTATTCTCCTGATGTTCAATTGGCCCCTCACCTGTATTTTTTAGAAAACTGGTGAATATTGTATTGTTTCACCAAGCCAGAATGGTTGTGTCTATCTCTCTGGTTGATGGTTTGTTTGTTTGTTTGTTTGTTTGCTTAATTGATGCTGATGCTGATGCTGATCATCATCATTATTATGNAAATTGTTCTATTTTGGGCCGGACAGTGGAAGCATCTTTTCATCACTTTCACAGCATAAGAAAGGATATTCAAATCAGTCATTCACTCGGTTTCAGCAGGATGGAAGCCTACTTTGAATCATTTCCTCAGGACTGGGACTTCAACTAAACCTGATGTACACCACTGTTAATATACATAGGCTGTTAACAGGATACTTCTAATACTTGCTTATTTCCCTCTGTTGATTCATGCTGTCAGGGGTTCCTTGATTATTAACTTACACCATTTCACCATCAGCTGAAATCTTTCTGCTTTGATCTAGTTATTTCATTTTGCTATGTTCCATTCAAAATATTCATCTTGAAAAATAGCATCCTCACTATTTTGTACCTATTTGCATGATCCTAGTAAAATGAGTAATTGTTATTAGTATTAGTATTTCCATATGGTTGAACTTAGAACGTGACTTCCCACATTTTATAATATCAAAGCAAAACAAGCTAAATCATAATATTGATTGAGTAATCCAAGGAGAACACCATAATATAATAATACAGAGTGGTGCAGTGGTGATCATTGATTCCACAAATGCTTTCTGAAACAGGTCAAGCTTCGGAAAGGTCAGCAAAGAAGATGCTAACCTAACATAGTGGGAGAGTATTCCATAATATTAATATCTGAGAATATTTTAATTTCAATGAATTTAAAGTGGCTGCAAACAGTTTTGAAATAGAACCATTCATGTTTCCTTTTCCAAATCATGAAAGATTTCATCACATTTTAATTTTTTGATAAAGTTATTTTTAATGCTCAAAGTAGTAGAGTGGCTGTACTAAGCATTCCCTAACCTGACATGGATTAAAATTAAAGACCCTACTGGCCTTTTGGAATGTCTTGAAGACCTGGCTATGTGTCCAAGTCTGGGATCCCAAGTATGGGAAAAGTCCTGTTTCCTGGTCCTGTTGCCAGGTAATGGATTTTAATATCTCTTGGAAGCTATTTTTGTACTGAGTTTTAACTATTTTGTTTTCATTGTTGTAAACAAGGTGTACTGGAAAGTTTCAGCCATGGTCCTATCCAGAGGTGGTATTCAGCAGGTTCTGACCAGTTCTGAAGAAACGGTAGCAGAAATTTTGAGTAGTTTGGAGAACCAGCAAACACCACCTCTGACTAGAGATTTTACAATATC
>AZIM01000447.1:238734-254043 GCA_000516915.1 Ophiophagus hannah | reverse complement strand
TCCAAGAAGCTTCTTCAGCTCTGATGAATGGTTGCAGCAACTAGGAATGTCTAGTCTAACAAAGGGAAGGAGCAGAGGTGACATGATGGGCAGGCATCCATTTCTCATCAGCTCATTTATTTGAGAAACTACATAGAAAGGAAGGGGTCAACCTATTCTCCAAAGCATTTGAAGGAAAGACAAGAAGTAACAATCCAACCTAGAATTAAGGAGAAATTTCCTGTCAGTGACAAAAATTAATAACTGGAATGGCTTACCTACAGAAGTGGATGCTTAACCACTAGAGGTTTTTAATAAGAAATTAGACAGCCATTGTCTAATTTAGAATAAAGCATATTTCTACAATCTTTCCTTACATTCAGCATTTAATAGCAGATGTGTGCATAAAATGGATCATCACTAGGTTGCTAAAAAGTACCATAGTACTTGATCCTAGGTATTCAAGAGGTAAACTGGTATGTTCTTGCTGGATCAGACTTTAGATCTTTCATGACTTTTGAACAGGATAATGCATTACTTTTTTAAAAAGAAAAATCAAATATATCATATTGCCATAAAAGAAAGAGTTAACCAATACTTCCCAATCTTCTTTCAGAAACATGTTGCTAGGCTGAATTTTTGTGAAGACACAATGACACTAACTTTCCTGTCAACTGTGTAGGAGGAAGTTTGGATTAGCAATGCTGAGGGATAAGCAGTGGATTTAAAGCAGATGGATGGTGAAGGTTTTCAACCTTAAGATGGTTTTGTTGGGCAGAGGTGACTGATGCAATTACTTTAGCATGAATTTCAGTTTGAATACTATCTGCAGGAGTAACTGAATGGCAAATACAATATAATAATCTTTGTGACACAAAGGCTGGATGGTAGTTGCACATGCTAAACTGCAGCAGAGGAATGCACCATAACATCTTCATGCAAATATTACAATTTATGTTCCTATATTAGGTAACATAAACATGGTTTGTTATACTGTAGGTACTGCTGGCTACAACTTTAATAACTTCTGATGAAGCAAGCATTTTTGGGGGCCTATAATTTATGACACCAGGTGTAACACTATTAGCTTTAAAACATTAGGTGTTTTTAATATTTACTATTTTGATTATAAAAAAGTAGATGCAAAGAGCAAGATTTTGATAATGGTGAGAACAAGCTTTAGGAAGCTGAGAATGACATGTATTTATATGCCATTTCTTTTATAAAGTTAATATGAAGTGGTATAAATTTTAAAAAGAAGTGAATAAGAACTAATATATTATGTAGGAAAATAATTTAAAAGGTTTTGGGAAAAGAAAGCCCAAATCCAACACACACATAGGCAAGGCATGGATTAAGAAATGGGACTTCAACAAGTGAGTATCCTCAAATTGATATTTTGCCATTCTTAGTATATCTGAAAGGATCTCTCTTAATGTTTGTTTAGATCTTTAAAGATTTCAGCAAATTGTTGAACTTAGTTTGGTAATTAAATGGTAGCAAATGCACTTGTTTCCACACAGGCTTATCAGGGCATAACCAAGGGTTCTACCCAGTGGCATGGCCATTCTGCACTATTACTATGAATTACAATATTGTATGTGTGAATGTGTGCTAGTTAGCATTTGAATGTGGCAATAGATGCTTCTGGCCATAGAGGAAATTGGCCTTAAATATTAACAATTTTAGAAGTGTTCTACAAATTATATATTTTTATTTTATTAAAAACATAGAGATTCTTAAAATCTGCAAGATTTATTAATTTTTATGCTACCCATCTCCCCTGTAAGACCATCTTTTCATCATGAATTCAATTCCCAGATGATGCAAACAGTCATTTTTTCATAATTATTAAGTGATAATTTAGAGAGGTTCTTGGACCTACACTCAAATATTGGTAGTGGAGAGGTTATGGGTGATTCCAATACCTTAGCTTGGGCATTTTGGTTTGATCCAAATAATGATCAACCACCAACCAAAACAAGTGTATGATCACACTGACTGCATAAAGTTGCTAGAACTTTGGAGTAACAGATTTCTTTAGCATGAATTTTATCTTTCCCATATTTGTGGTATTACTCTGATTTTATAATTTTGCTTTTAAAATGGTTAGCAATTGCTAAAATGCTTTGACCTGAAAAGAGTCCAAATCTCCAAAATATAGACATGTATACTTTCATAAGAATTACAATTAACAAAATTATGGCTCTTTGGCATAAGGATTTATCTTTTTTGGGTCTTTTTAAATTACAAATGACATTCTCAGACAACAAATATTACTAATCTGCTCAGTCAATGAAACAGGCTGTGTTATCCTTCCCTTCCCACTCCAAAGATCTTTATAAACAAAATGCCATATTGCATTTATGTGAAGGCCTCTTCTCTTAGGATTGCATAAGAAACAATGCTTTTTTTCTAATGTTAACAGCTCCTATCAGCGTACTCATTTCCCTGACATGGCAAAAACCCACAAATACCTCCCAGAATAAAAGATTTCTCTGTGCCAAAGAGGGATTGTTAAAGAGAACAGCTCTGGTTTACCTGGTCTCCCACGACAACAGACTTGATGGCAGCCAAAGAGATCCGAATGCAGTCAAGCATGACAGCTGACATCAAAGCAGGGAAGCCACACCTTGATCCAGAGTTTGCTCTACCTGCCAGGGCAAACCTATTAACATGACCACCCTGAGAATTCAAAGGAGCAAACACACACATGCACACACATAGCCCTACCTACCCCTCCGATTTCAAAACAATTTCTTAAAAATCCAGTCTAGACAGACTTTTCTTCAGAAATCATCAATACTGACCTAATTATTCAGATCATGGGCTTTAGCATTACTCCTACCAAAGACTCAAGAAGAATAGTTAATTTCGTTTAATGGAATAATTGTATGTCATAATTATGTTTTGTGCCTGTGTATATGTGTGTGTTTAATTTTGACAATAAGGCTTTAGCCAAGTTGCCATCCCTCTTTGTAAATCTGCTAATAAATAGGCTGCTCAGACAGTGTGTTGGTTCTTCCATTGTTCCCTCTCTAGGCTATTTGGACTAGCTTAGGCTGATGGGGTGTGTACAAGTGTGTATATTTCTCTAATGACTGTTTTTCTCTGCAATTGTCTAGGGGGAAAAAAGCTTTTCTTTTCATCCACTAATTCATTTCCCATGAATGGCGAGGGGAATAGAGTAGGGAAAAGGAAAAACAACATAACCAGGGGATTTTCAAATAAATAGCAAAATCCCTAACCAAGTTTGATTTCTGTAGGTCTTCAAGCAGACAGAAGAAATCAGGAATAGCATGATTATTACAAGCATAGCATAGGCAATGAGTTATTAGAAAATGGCTAAATATTGTTTCTTGCAGAGTCTTCTTCATGCTTAACTTGATCTAGATATTCATATATGGGTCTCCAACTTCCATATAAAAAGATATTTTAAAAAGGAATGTGTAGCCCAAAGCTTCTGCTCTATTGATTCTTTATTCTGGTTCCCCAGCTTTTCCTTCTATTTTTATTTTTTTAAATGAAAAATGAATACAATATTGGTTAAATTCTCACAAACAGGATATAAATTTCTTGCACCTATTTTGATTACAGATTGGCCAAGGAGAGTGTGCAAGAATCCTGTTTTCACTATACAAGCATCCCTCCTGCCTCACTGACTTCCCATAATTCAGTTAAATCATAATGGAAAACTTTGGAGTCATGGATGAGTGGGCAACTATAGAAGTTGAAATTATAAATAAGATGAAACATTTTCAAAACTGAAAGTGGGATAAGCAGGGCAATGGCAAAATAATGGTGAAATATGTGTGCAAAAAGAAAATAAATGCCCCTTTGCTGCAATATAGTAAATTTTAAAACAAAATCTGAAACAATGTTGAGGAAATTCATAGAAGAGGAAAAGTTTAGGAACAGGAATGTTGGATTTAAATGAAGTATTTGCAGATCTCATGCACTTGTTAACAACAAATCCTTTCAGATTAACCACTAGTCACAGAGCGACTAGTTTGGTAGGTTAAGAGAAAGTTGGGGACTGCTATTTGTCAGAAATGGTGTAGGGTCTCCCACTGGGGTGGGGGGTTGGATTAGATGACCTATAAGGTCCCTTCCAACTCTGATTTTCTGTTACATCTGTTACAATGTGCCTTGGTTTCAATAAAGCTTTTGCAAAGTTTCTCATCATATTCTAGAGGAAAAAATAAATAAATGTCAATTTCACAGTATTGCAGTGCAGTGTATTTAAAACTGGTTAACAACTGCCCTGAAAAGATTGTTATAAATGGTTCTATATCATTCTGGAGGCAAATATTGAATGGGATCCCCTGGCTCCATAGACCTGGTGATTTTATTTTTAATGACCGAGAGAATAGAAATAGAGATGCAGATGACCCCAAGCTAAAGAATTGCTTAATATGTTGGAGGACAAATTAACTCAAGTGAATTACATTACAGGTATAATGTCCTCCATCTGGATTAAACAAAAATCAGATGTATTTGGAGGTAATACCAGTAAGAAGGTCTAAAAATACTAATGGACCTATCCAGTTGAATATCAGCAAGCAGTGTGATGCAACAGTTAAAAGGGCCAGATCAAGACAGACGATGGTTCTACCATATCTGTTATGCTGCACGTTGAAAGGGTTATAGAGCACCTGGAATGAGTTCAGAGGAGAACTAACAAGGTGGCAACCAAGTAGTTCGGCCAAACCAGTAGTAAAAAAAAGCCTTGATAGGAGGAAAAAAGGCCTCTGACAATCAGCTGAGAGGAGAAAGAAGAGAATAGCGCAGGATCCGCCCGCCCACCCACCCCCCCGNCTCTTTTTTATCCTCTCAGCTGATTGGCGCTGCAGGCTTCAGCTAGTGTGTGGAAAGCTGTGCGCACGTTAGGTGTGTGCATGCGTGCAATCACCGAACCGGTAGGATCCCACTGCTGCTAAAAGGCTGTCATGTGCAAGGAGAACCCTGTTGAAACAGGGAGCAACTCATGAGTTGAAATGAAAAAGAGTGATGAGGGTAAGAGTTGTTAAACTGTTTCAATAAAAGCACATGGAGTGCCCTTTTCTATTCAAACTGAAATGGCCTGGATGGTCATAAGTCACAGTAGCCACTGTTTTTCAACTTTGCAAAATGGATAGACATAGCCATCACTGAGAATTCTGAATTCTCAAAATTCTAGAAGTTGCTAAAGTTGGAAAACATTGATTTAAACTATTTGCTGCTATGGAAATCCCGGTGAAATTTTAACAAAGCATGTGTCTGTGTTCAAAGTGGAGCTCCCTTTTCCTCCTTCTGTGGGGTTTCACATTGGCTCTTGACAGCAAGAGGGATAAAGAATGTTATTATTCCTATAGGGAGTACATAACCCATTCTTGATATGAAATACACATTTGAGTTGCTAGCATTTCTGAAAATACATACCAGTATTTTGTCAGCCCAACTGTTTCAGCTGATGGAATCCCGGAGAAGGGCCTTCTCTGCCTTTGTACTGGCCCTGTGGAACATCTTGCCCTCTGGTGTGAGGTTGGCCCCAACCCTCCTGACTTTCTGGAAGTGCCTAAAGACCTGGGTCTGCCAGTTAATTTGGGGCTTAAATGGAGGAATATCGCTGTGAAAGTGGTTGATTGATTAACCACGGATCTCACTTCTCTCCCCATCCTGCACCCACCCTCCCCATCTTTTAATTGGCCACAGTGTTTTGGATTTTGTATCACCTTATTCATTTTTTAAACTTCATATAGATTTAATGATTGTAAGCTGTCCAGAGTTACCTTGAGGTAAGATGGGGAGCCTATAAATTTTAGAAATAAATATATTAATAAATTGCTGAAAATTGCCAGGAATCTCTCCTGTCATATATACAAAAGCCCGTGTTTGTCACAGATTTTAAGCATGGAGCCCTGTGTGGTTCTGGAAAAGTCAGGTTTATTAATTACCTGACTTTAATGTGCTTCTGTGCCAGGTAAAAGTTCTACAAACTGAGCCAGACAAATTCTCAGCCATATTCTCAGATCTGGGGTTCTTCTATCTCTATTTACAAAGGACTGAAATCATTCTGAGGAAGATGCTGTACAAGTGCCGCATAATATAACAGTTGTTTAGGAAACAATATTTTTCACCATGGAAATAAAAAAAATGGATATGCATCATGCCCAAGATCTAATGCACAGATGGCTCCAGGAGAAAGGAGTAGGAAACCAACATTTTCTTAATACTTAGTTGTTCTAAACTTTAACTGTTAAGAAGGAGATGCCAATAGAGTTATTTTAGCAAGAAATATAAATAGCCACAAATTAGGGGGAGATTATATGATAATATAAATTTGTTAATTATATAGGCAATGTGCTAAGTCATAATATGGTTTATTTGTCATTGGCTTAGCATAAAATAGGATCCAAATATTGTGGTCTACAGATCCACTTGATAAGCATGAAGATTGAGCCAAATCAGCTGTACCTTATTCAATAGCAGTGGTATTTGTGGTAAAAACAAGTCACAAGTTATTGTGATGTCTAAACATAGTTCTATTCCAGTTTAGTTATGTAGCATATGACATAACTAAACTGGGAAATCTACACATACTAGACACAATGTAGTTCTGACAACCCAGATTGCTAGTTCATTCCATTCGGCACTTGTGCGCCTCTCCTTTGTGCACTTTGGAAGGCAAACTAGCACTACACCAGTTAGATAGTGGTGCACAGGTTGCTGGTTCTTCCAGGGTCAGTTGGACTTGCCTTGCCTTGTGTTGTGATGCCTCACATCTGGCAAGGTCCAGCACCAGCTTTCAGTCTCTGCATACCCAAATGCAGCTAGACCCCCCCCATTTATCTACTTGCAATATTGTCTGCTTTCAAATTACTGGGTAGGCAGGAGCTAGGGATTCAGCAATGGGAGCTCACTCTATCTCACGGAACTGGGCTCAAACCGCCAGAGTGCAGACCATTTCTGGCTGGCAGTTCCAGCATCATCAAGCCTTGTACCACCTTGTCCCTATTCTATTCCAGTAATGGAGTAGAATAGAGGAGAAGGCCCCTTCTGTTGTGTACCCAAATTTTGTAATGCTTCTCCCCTGAATCCCGTCTGATTTGCAGGATCAGGCCTTTCACTTATGCATCTGGGTTTTAGCAACCACAAGCTGGCTGTACATCTAATTGTCTTTCATAAAAATCTGTACTTTCTTATTCTTGTATTATGGTCTTGCTTATATTATAGATCGTAACCCACCCTGATATCCTATCCCATGGGCAGGCTATATATTTTTTAATTTAGTTGATTAATTAAATCTCAATATAGGTGTATCTAAAGAGAAAGAAACATTAAAAATAGAGGAGAACCATCTTAGTGTGATTGGCCATGATCAGGAAGGATTTTAGGAGTACTTTTTCATGAAAACGTGTTTTATTAAAAGGCAAAAGCTTTTGTGAATCACAGTCCACTTTATCAGTTTTGCTGTCATTCATAAAAGCTTATATTTTAAATAACATTTATTGGTCTGCAAAGATACTATTGGACTCTTCCTGATTTTGAAAGAAACTGTAGAAAGCAATGGAGGTCCTGAGCAAAATCCTATTAGGGCCAATTTCTTGTTTTTTAGACAATGGCCTAATTATAGTCAGGACTGATCTTTTAGTGAAGTAAAGTAAGATTGCTACCTCAAGATAGAGATTTTTGATGTCACAATTAGGTCAGCAATTTTTCAGTTATTGTACTATTCAATATTGTAGTTTTCATTATCAACAAAAGTGAGAGATTATGGGATTATGTGCCTTGTACACTGAAATATAACTCCATTTTAGTCAATGATGAATTTATAAAATTCACATTGGATTGAGGCCTATTCTCCTTCCAAAGAGTTGTAGTGAAATTATAGCTACTTAAATCAGAAAATGGGAAAAAATGAAGCCCATGCAAACACTTTTTAAAATTGGACTTCAGAAAGAAAAAAAAATCCAACAACCTTGAGATTTGATATTCTTGGATAATTTCTAATGAGAGCACTTTCCCTTTAATTATTTTGTGGTCACCATTTCAAAGGTGATTAAAGCTGTTCTTCCCTAGATGCGGTTACGGATTTAATGCAAACCTGGTCTTTCTTGTGGTTTTTATCACGGTAATTAAATTTGGCTTGCTAACAGACTTTGTGTGGCATGAGGGATTTCACCAAGCAAAATGATTTCCCCTCCAGGTAATGTTAAATTTAGGAAAATATAATTAATTATATCAGACAGGTATCTATTATACATCATGCACACATTCTTAAAAGGCTGTGTGTCTCTGTGTGTGCGTGCACATGTGTGTTTCTAAACAGAAACCCTCATTTCTTGTTCTGTTCACTTCTACAGTAGCTTCAAAGGCCTGTTTTGACAAATCCATCTGTGATTACTGTTTTCGGGGGAGGGAAATGACTTTCCTTGAAAATTAGGTATGCCTAAATAAGTGATGTCTGTATTTGGCATGTAACTTCCTTTCTGCATTCCTTTCAAACTTTTCGTATTCTTACCACATGCTGGTGCTTATTCAGATACAATTCATCTATAGGACAATGGCCAGGACTAAGTCTTTTCACCTTACATGAACTGAAGGTTAGTTGGTCTAGACATGCAGTGCAGGAAGACAGGAGAAAGCTATTGTTATGTATTGAAATGAATAGCTAAAGTTAGTGGCTGAAGTTCTCACTCAGGTCCATTGTTGAAGCAGGAAAATACTTTGTTCTGATTGGTTGACTGGCTGACAGCTTCCTATAAAAGGAGCGCAGTCAGCCAGGCTGTTGTTGTTCATATGAGCTTAATAAAAGAGTTTTGTTGAAGATCACTCTAGCTTTGTTTCCATTCTCACCCTGAACTGGTGACAAAGGTGGGATCAGATGGAAACTGAGGCTGCAAAGAGCTGATTACAGACCCAATCAAGAGCTTAACACTGGAGATGATCCATCGTTCATTGCAATGGCATTCATTGATCATAGATGCATCAGCCCAGATTGACTAGGGCTTGCAATGGTCTAGTGGAAATGACTGCAATAACGCTGTTTACTCCATACAACCCAGCCTCTGAGACATGGGACTCATACATTGTTCACTTCAAATGCTTCCTTGAAGCCAATGATTTCACCAGAACCTTGGACAACAAAAAAGGGGCACTGCTCCTAAGCTACTGTGGCCCAGACATCTTTGAGATGGCCAGGGCTCTCCTCACTCAACAGGTCATTTAGACAGTACCGTGGGATATGCTGCAGAACAAACTATGGAATCATTATGCGCCAAAACCTTCACAGATTGCTCACCGACACGCTTTTCATCATAAAAATCAGGCAGAGGGTGAATCCATTAACACATATGTTGCAGCCCTTTGAAAAACAGCATTGTATTGCAAGTTCAGAGACTTAGATGATGTTCCATTGGACAGAGTGGTTTGCGGAGTGAGGGACATTAAGTTACAGTGGCTACTCCTTACAAAAACAAACCTCACCCTGCAGATGGTACTCGACGAGGCACAAGCTGCCAAAATATCAAATCAATCAACAGCTGAAATCCAGAAATCAAAAGCTCACCATCATTGCGTAAAGCATTTGCTGTGCATCATGATGATTTGGATCACAGAGAGTCAACTGATGATGATGAGGATGTCTATTGGCTCAAATCACCAAAAAGACAAGGTACAGCTACAGAGAAGAAACAAACAGCATGTGTGAGTTGTGGTGGCAACCACCTGAGAACAGTGTATAAATTTAAGAACACCATCTGCCAAAGGTGTGACAAGAAGTCACATTTAGCCAGAGTCTGTTGTGCCAGACAACCTAAAGCCAAACCTGCCCCAGAAGATCACAACAAAAACAACAGAATCATGGAGAAGACTGTTTCACCATCTCCAAAGGCACCTGCCAGGCAGAAACAGTTGTTGGGCAAGCCAGCCTCTCCTATACAAAAAAGATACATGTCATCATCATCATGATTGAGGGTTCCCCTTGTTGCATGCAGGTGGATACAGGGTCCTCCATGACCATCATTTCCTGGAGCAGGATAAAGAAACTGGTGCCAAGAATCTCTAAAAGTCAGCTGAAGTATCGCCACCTTCATCTCTGAGACTACCAAGGAAACAGCAATCCTGTCATTGGAAGTGGAACCTTCCAAATCTCATTCAAAGACTTTGTGGGCCCACTGTGACTGATCATGGTGAACGGCTCCCTACCAAGTCTTTTGGGTTTGGACTGGTTTTCTTCTCTGGGTCTGGGAGTTAGTGGCATCAACTCCATCAGTGACTCTGATATTGAGACCCTGATCCAGGAATTTGCCAATGTTTTTGAAGGAAACCTCAGCAAGTATGAGGGCACACACATCTCCTTCAACCTTGACCCTCAGGTTGCTCTGATCCGAATGAAGCCACACAGGGTGCCATTCACATTACGTTCCAAGATGAATGAACAACTAGACAAACTGATAACTCAAAGAATGTTGGAACCAGTCGACCATGCAAAATGGGAGACCCCAATTGTGACTCCTGTAAAGCTGGGCAGCTCAATCCACATATGCACAGACTATAAATGTACTTTAAACAAAGCATTGCAGCAAAATGCATATCCGGTGCCAGTAGTGCAATATCTACTTCATTCTCTGGGTGAAGGGACAGTTTCTGCGAAACTGGACCTTGCCCAAGCATATCAACAACTTCTGGTTGATGATGCCACAACTGAAGCCCAGACAATTATAATGCATCAAGGAGCCTTTAGGTGTTGCTGGCTACAGTTTGGAGTGAACATGGCACCAGGACTTTTCCAGAGCCTTTTACAAGGCATTCCAGGCGTCTTTCCTTATTTCGACAATGTTTTAGTATCAGCAGCTGACAACACAGAACTCCTCGACTGCCTGAGAGCAGTATTCAACCGATTCCAAGAGGTGGGTCTTAAAGGAAAAATGCAAGATTGCTGTGCCACAGTTAGAGTTCCTAGGCTACCTTATCAATGCCTCAGGGTTGCATCCTAAAAAGGCAAAGGTCCAAGCCATCCAGGAAGCTCCTACACCCAAGAACAAGACTGAACTCCAGGCATTCTTGGGGCTCCTAATTTTTTACAGCGTATTCTTGACGCACAAAGCTTCCATAGCTGAAACTCTTCACAGACTATTAGACAAAAAGACATCGTCCTGGGGCCAAAAGAAGCTGCCACATTCTCTGCTGTCATCTAACAGTGTCCTGGTACAGTATAATGAGAACCTTCAATTAGTTCTCACCTCTCCATTTGGCATAGGAGCATTCCTAAGCCACCAAGCTCCAAATGGAGAAGAGGCTCCAATCGCATTCTATTTATGGACTTTGTCATCAGCTGAATGAAATTACAGTCAGCTGGACAATGAAGCTTTGGCTGTGGTAGCAGGAGGAAAATGCTTCCATAAATACCTATAAGGCAGGCCCTCGACCTTGTGACAGACCAGAAGCTGCTACTGGGCTTACTTGCCGGGGACCACCAAACACCACTTTGTCCCCTCACATGATGTGCTGGACAGTTTTCTTGGCAGCATACCGCTATCGGCTCATACATCTACTGGATAAGTCCCTTAGCCATGCCCATGCACTCAGCCACTGCCCAATCCTGATCATTGTGGAGGACCCAGCCCCAGTTGCCCGCATATTCCTAACTGAAGAATTGTTGTCTGGCCCCATTATGGCGGCAGAGATCACCAAACACTCCACCAAAGACCAGGTCATTGCCCAAGTACTGAACTGGTATGGAGAGGGTGGCCAAAGGGGCCAGTCAGCACAGAATTCCTGCCCTTCTATGCCTAGCAACATGAACTGTCAGTTTAATGAGGTTGTTTACTTTGGGGGAATAGAATGATAGTCCCGCAGAAGCTGCAGTGACCAGACTTGGAAGTCTTGCATGTAGGCCACCCAGGCATTGTAAGAATGAAGGTGCTTGCCCACCGTTATGTAACCTGGATAAAGCCATTGCTGAATGGGTCGCCTCTTGCCAGACTTGCCAAGAGTCGAGACCAGCACCTCCTCCACTCCAGCGCATGAGTGGGAAGCATGCAAAACACCCTGGTCAAGGGTCCATATTGATTTTGTGGGGCTATTCCAAGGTCAGACATTGATGGTGGCTGTAGATGCATACTCAAAATGGCTGGAGGTGGTACTAATGCCATCAACCACCTCAGATACCATAAACAAGGCACTTCAAAAACTGTTTGCAACCTGTGGACTACCAAATGTCCTTATGTTGGACAATGGGATACACTCATGTCAAACCAATTTGATCTATTCCTGGCAAATCTTGGCATCCATCATGCCCTGATTGCACCATTCCATCCTGCTAGCAATGGGCAGGTGGAGAGAATGGTGCAGTTAGCAAAAGAGGCACTGGCACGAATGGGCCCAGTGGACTGGTAGGCATGAATAGCAAAATATCTGCTAGTCCAGCATGTTAGACCCAGTGCCATGACTAACCGGAGTCCGGCTGAACTTCTAATTGGTCGCCACCTAAGGACTGGTCTGGATCAACTGCACCCAAACTATTCTTCAGAGGCACCCACAAACTCAACCAGCCAACTCTGATCATTCACTATGGGGGACCTGGTATATGTGCACAACTATGCTGGGGTGCGCTTTGGATTCCTGTCTGGGTTATAGCCATAACCGGACAATGTTCCTACCGGGTGGAGCTAGAGAATGGCAGAGTGTGGCGCCACCACATTGACCAACTGTGTGGCCACTGGGCACCTCTGTCTGCTGCCAGCCTGAATGGAATCCACCAGAGACAAACCCGATTAAAGACTCTGAATCTCCACCATGAACAGGGACAGAAACAAAATGGGATGATAGCACAGCACAGGTACCCGTACAACTGGTTCCCATCGTGTCAGAGACACCAGCAGCTAAGTCTCTGAGGCTGCTAAGAGTGGGTCCTGTAGCAACAGCTGCTGCTGTTCCTAGTCCAAACAACGGACCAACTCAACTGCTGCCCCACTGCCCCACCTACCTACATGACTACGAATGTTAAAAAGCATAAATTTAAATATATAATGTTCTGTCTGGGTGGGGACGGGTGTTATGTATTGAAATGAGTAGCTAAAGTTAGTCACTAAAGTCACTCAGGTCCATGTTGAGGTGGGGAAATGCTTTGTTCTGACTGGTTGACCGGCTGACAGCTTCCTATAAAAGGAGCGCTGTCAGCCAGGCTGTTGCTGTTGTTCGTATGAGCTTAATAAAAGAGTTTTGCTGAAGATCACTCTAGCTTTGCTTCCATTCTCACCCAAACATAACAGCTATAATGATAGAATGAACTGTACCCATGTACCATACCACCCTGCTACTCAGAGATGCCACTTCTGAACAATCCATTATCTCCTTGAGAAAACAAATGTATCAAGAGAGTAAACTTAACTTATTTCTGTATAAGAGAGGGTTCATGAAGGTCATATTCTTCCCAAAGTAAATAGCCTTTCACCTCATTCTTAGCATTGCTATTTCAGCAATTTTTAAGAGATAGTTAAAATTTGGGGGCTGAATTAGAGAGAAGCCATACTGTCTCTTTTGAAAGAAAGCAAGTCATGAACTACTCTCTTCCAAAGAAGGAAGTAATGCTGATCTTCTCTTTGCTTATGTTTCTAGAAAAGTTCAGGGTTCTGTGGCACAGTTTGAAGATTAGTAATTTAGTTCATGACCTGTGGAATATCTGACCATGTTTTACAACTGATTGTACTATACATTCCTAATACATTGCGGCAAAAGGTAAACAATATGTTGTTTTAAAGGCTGTTTAGATTAGATTAGATTCTCATTTTAATTTCATTTAGAATTATGCCACCTTTCAAACTATATAAAAGTATGTCTGATTTAGCTGTCCTAAATTTAAGCTCATCACTACTTTTTCAGAAAGATGAAAAAAACCTGAAGCATTTGTAGCTTTATATCAGTTGTTCTCCATTTTGTTTAAAGATAAAAGCCTATCATTGTTTTTGTAAATGGAACATCTCAGTATGACCTTACTAAATATCTTCTCATATAATTCCTAAAATTGAGTTGTTGATTCTGAGGTCTCTGGACTATAGGGCTTAATAATCATTCCATAACTACTACGGTTTCAATTGTACTGGCCATCTAAAAAGAGATTTATCTTAATTTATCAACCACCTGGAAATCTCTAAGTATAGAGATATGAATATAAATTCTGCCATAAGCTAAGGTTGTTCTTTTTACTTTCAAATATCTACACCGAAGAGGCTCTGAATTAAAACTTTATTCATTTTTTAAAATATTTATACAGTAATCCTCATTCTCAAGGACCTTTCTTGCCTTAATGAGGGACTATTACATCTGAGAATAAATACAAGATCACCCTTGGATTTGGTAATGAAATGGGTTTGACGAGAGAAACTGATATTTGTGATTTATGTGTGTCTATATGTATACATGATTGATTTCACATTTGTGCATTTATGAAGTAGGAAGAAAAAAGATCGAAAGAATAGATGTTGCCACCACTTGGGGGAATGACACATGCATTTTCAGAGCTTTTTGTATCTATATTTATTTTTCCTTTTTAGCTTAAAACAACAAGCTCTAGAAAGCACATTTGTGATACGACAGCATTCAGAACGCTCATCTTGTAAAATACCAGCTAATAATTACAAGGAAGCCATTGAAGACCCAAGTTTTTCTGCATGTCTTATTTTATAAAAAGCATATCATATATCATATAATTTTCAGGTGTCAGATTCAAAGTCTTGTATTTCAACAATTTGGAATCATGGCAAAAATAACATTGGCCAAGCAGTTTTGCAATTTTATTGACCTTGGCCTTTGATCCATCTGATGTTATCAGTTTCTTGCAGAGCCAAGTGACACCTGTTTTCAGTATTTTAGCTTTGTTATTTTAGCCGTAAGCATGAAAGGGCTCCAGGGGACCAGACTACTCTGAAAAAGTAGCGTAACTGCATTTTTTTCCTGCTTTTGGTGAGTTTTAATATTCCATTATTTCTTTTTTCCTTTTTTTAAAAAAAGTCTGATGAACATTTCTTTCTTTTGTATGGCATATAAACTGATCCTGTCATCTTACTGAATCTCTATATAAAAGACATTCCAAGGCTGCATTTTAATTAAGATTTTTGTATAAAGTCCTGTGGAATTCAAATGTTGATGTGGCTCGTCATATAATCAATGGCTTTTCTGAATTCTTCAACACTGGTATTTGCTTGTTGCGTACATTATGGTCTCCAAGTGCACAGTGAAATCAACAGACTGTTTCAGAAATTGTTTTGGCATCTGTCATGCCCCTGGTGGAGACTGACTCTGAGGGAGAGGACGAACAGCCGACAGGGAGTGGAAGTGTGGCTCCGG